>JAOVYW010032521.1:10166-21179 GCA_025775045.1 Hiodon tergisus
GGAGGGCATCTGTAATGATGCTGCCTCAGATCTGCATGTAGTGGATTCGCTCTGGCTAAGATGCAGTGTGCATCGAGGGAGGGCATCTGTAATGATGGTGCCTCAGATCTGCATGTAGTGGATTCGCTCTGGCTAAGATGCAGTGTACATCGAGGGAGGGCATCTGTTTTTGGCCTGTCTGCATGTTTTTCTCTGTCTGGCTGCTTGCTTTTACATTCTGCAATCATTGCAAAATCAAATCGTGCCCATTTCTACATGCATATTGTAAGGCCGTTAACTATTTTATTATTGTACATTGGTTATATATTAGCAAATTCACAATTCTTTTGCATCTCCTATCACAGTCAACGTTATTCCCATTGTTATGAGTGTTCCCATTGTGTGCGAGTGTGATTGTGTATGCGAGTGTGAGAGTGTGTGTGATTGTTTATGCAACTGTGATTGTGTGTGTTTGAATAAATCATGCATTATCCATGGTGCCGAGCTCTGGAGTCAGGCTATTTGACACACAGACAGAGTATTACTGCTATCCTAGATAATGGGTCCAGGCCACATCCTGACTTGATATGAATATAATCATAGTCATAATCATCAATGATAATATTGTTAGTTCAAGTCTGAGCCTGCGATGTTGCTTAGTATCTAAATATTTTACTCTGTGCAAACACATGCACACACACACAAATACATACACAAAGTGAGTCACACAGGCACACATACACACTTAGAAAAATACAAAAATATACATATAAATTGTTCTTCTGTTTCTCCATCCCATCAGTAAAGAATGAGAAGAACTGCAGGGTGTTCTTGACATAAAGCTTGAGCTTTCTTTCCTTCCCAATAGGCTGAGGGGAGAGAGTGCAGGAGAACAGAAATTTGCTTGAGAGGACAACTGACAGGATTGTGTTATCGGAGAAAGAGAAAGGCGAGATAGAGAGGCAGAGACTTCCATGAAATAACATACTTATCCACAGTTTCTTGTCAACCAGGACACTGATGCTCAACCTACCGTCCTCTGTGTTTGTCTCTTTCTGTGTGAAGGACAAAAACAAGGGTGTACTGGGCTGAAATCCTAATGTTTTAGAAGGGGTACTAGCACCTAGCAGTGGATGGCTGTGATGGCAAGCCATGCAGTGGGGTTAAGGTTCATGGTCATTGGCCATCTTCCGTGGTCCATGACCTTCATACCCTCAGATCAGTTCAATTTGCTTTTGTTATTGGTGCGGCATCAAGGTATACACATATTACACAAGTGAAACGCATTCATCAAGCTATAGAGGTAATACACAATGGTTATCGATTCGCTGTCTGCTTTTTCTCTCATAAACATACTGGATATTTTTACTAGAACACAAAAAAACCCACGTTTTGAAACTGTGACCCCCCCTCCCTTTGCCGAAGTGAGTACTTCTCAAACCGCTCCTGCTACCAAGCTCAGTCTCGGCCGAGGGGTCCGCGGGCCTTCGTTCTCTGTTATTCGCTGTTGCCAGGCCAATAGCTCCCAACACTCTCCCGTACACTGGCATCAGCGTTTGACGGAGGTCCCTGCTCCCCGGTTGCTAGGCTACGGCCCACTTCCTTCTCATGACGAGATATTCTGAGAGGCACTTTATATGGTGTGTCAACATCAAGCGAGGAGACGCTGTTGCGTTATACAGGACATGCCGTTATAATGGGCCTTTGTTTCGTGGGTCACATGCACACGCAGCACAATTCGTCAGGCCCAGCAGAACCACTGCTGTTCTCTCATAGACATTCTGCTGGATTAAAAAGGTGTCCCCGTAGCACTATGGATGCTCTCCGAGGGAATCTGTGCTCGAGAAAGTGGTTTTGAAATCTGGGATAAATAGAGACGTAAGAGGAATTGAAAGAAAGTTCAGATGTACTGGAGAGGATTATTGGGGGGGGGGGGAGACACACTCACATTAGGCAATATATTTTTGTGCAGAAGCCCCCATCAAGTGGAGCTGTAACCCCTACAGATAAAGTGCATAGACACGAATTAGCCGGGGGAAAAGAGCTGAAAAGTTATTTCTGTATTTATAGACATTCTTATGCAGAATGTAGCTTCCCGGGATCAGAAATTCTGCCTAAACCATTAATCGCGGTCACCACGCTCTTTGGTGCGGGTTTTGATATGTCTCTAAGTGAATCGTGAGGCAGATCTCCTCATTATTACCATAATTGTTCTCACTTTGCACTAATTTCGGAAAGTATATTTATATATTTATATCCAAGTACCTGCTTTTTCAATAATTTACCATGTGTAAACATTCAGGGAGCCAATATTATTAATAAGGCTCTTACTTATATGTTCAAAAATCACTTCTTAGTTGTAGAAAGGGAAGTTCCTCAAATAAGTATTTTATTTTAACTGCTAAAATGCCAGAGAACAGCTGAAATGCTGCTCTTACCTAATTAATGAATAGTGCAATCATTTCACCAGAATAGCTGCCATTATGATCGTTTAGATGCAAAAAATAAAAATAAAAAGTTTTTAAAAATAAAAAATTTAGAACCCTTTGACTATCAGCTGTGTCATTAGGTTACCGATACCTTTGGGTCCTTAGAATCGAACGGCTGCTGAAATGAGAAGCAAAAGCATGAAATGGAGACAAGAGAACCTAAAATAGTCCCTCAGGGATTGAGGGTTGGGGCTTGGAGTGGAGAGGAAAGAACAGAGCTGCTAACCACAGCCAAGGACACCAGTTCTCAGGTTCCGGTTTTCACCGCTGCTCCGGGCGGCGATGCCGGGACTCCACTTCCAGCCCACGAGCCCACTCAACTGCCTGCCGACGTCTACGGTCTCCCCCAGACAAACCCCCGTTTAACTCTCACTGGTGTCCTTTGGTTTCTCAGTTCCCTTGCGGCATATGGCTTCTTTTCGCTTTTCAGCTCCAGTCACTGGAGTTATATTAGTCATTAGTACTATTGCGAAGTTCATAGTAATCCATTGCAGAGAGAGAGAGAGAGAGAGAGAGAGAGAGAGAGAGAGGCAGAGGTTTTACAGGCGCGACAACGCCAAAAACATTTGCCCAAGACTTAGAATACATTGTTGCAGGATGCCTGTTGGCTTTTCTGAAGCTCTTCTTCAAATCGCACCCTGCGCGTTCGCTCAGGGGGAGAAAATAACATCAAATCGCATTAGCCATTCTGAGTCACTGCTCAGGCGCTGCGGTTTTCACAATAGCGTGGGGTTCTGGAGAGCCAGAGGCTGCCCGTTGGGTGGAGGTCTCATCCTCCTCACCTCCCGATGCCAGCATTTGTTTATCGGTGCCTCTGGTTCATTAATGCGTTATTTACAGCTGCTTTTCTGGCTCGCATCGCCCAGGCCAGCCATTATTAGCCCGGAAACAAATGGAGCGTTACGCAACCAAATGGCTCGCTTCATCTGAATGCCAGCAAATGAAGGAGGAGGACGGGGAGCAGGGCAGCTAGAGAGAGCCAAGTCCAAGATGCGAGACGGTCTCCTTTACTGACTTGAGGTGTTTCTGCCTCAATAGCGGAGGGTAGCACTGCCATGTCCCCATGTTTTAATGCTTTTATTTTATTTTGTAACCACACAATGTTCCATAAGAGATATCGTGCTTTGGTCAACCTGCAGGTGCCACTCAGAGCCGCCTGTATTCGCACGGAGGAGTTGGGGTTGGAGTTATACCTATCCAAAGCAACCCAGTGCATGACAGAGACAAAGCCAATGGCTGTGCAGGTGGCTGAAGATGAGGTCTGCCTTCTGGCTTTGACAGTCCTTACGGTCTGATCCCATTTCAACCCGTCAGAGCTCTGCGCGACTTTAATTTAATTTACACCTGAGGAGCGCGAGTGCCACTAACCCCCTTCCCCAGAGCCCGGCGAGATTACAGGGGATCACATTGTCATCCTGGCCCTTAGAGGCTGCACAAAACGAAAAACGCACGGTAACTGTATGGTTTCTCCACAGGAAATAAAAAGTGTGGGAAACTCTGGATGCCAGAGGACTTCCTGATCCCTCCTTTGGACGGGGTTGCGCTGAAATCCACTCGGAGCAATGGAAAGTTTAGAGTTGTGTACATTTTTTTAAAAGCCCATCACCTTAAGCAGTATTCCACATAGCTTCCCCCAAGTACTCAGTTAATAAACATGAGTGCAATGCCTCGTGTTGGAGCGTTCTACATTAGCATTCCAAGTGTTGCAAGAGTCGCACAAGTGCGGATAGTCATGGGCATGTGCTCAGTGGTGATTATAGTGTCTTCCAAGGCTAAAGAGTACTTTTATATCATTAAAAAGTGGGGAACCCTGATGTTATCATCAGCTACCCTCCTGAGTGGAACGGTTAGGTAGAAAATTAATTCCGTTCTGGAGGGCAGTTTAAACACAGCAGTGCGTTTGATCTGGGCCCCCCTGATCTCAGGCAAACACAGACATCCCGGAATCGACTCCGCAGCGGGGAAAGAGCACTCTTGCCTGGGCAACCCAGGGGACCTGGCTGGGGCTTATTTTTGCCCTGGTGGCTGGCACCGCCATCTCCTTCCACAGCCCTTTTCAGATATACATGTGATCTCTGGGACCAGAAAAAAAAAAAAAAGTCTAGGCAAGAGAAACCAGTAGGAAAATGTCTGTGGTGAGCGTTGGGTAAAACCAATTCCTGAACACCTCCCTCCACCACCAACACACACGCAGATATTACATTAAAGTTACCATAACAATGGATCCAAAACTTTTTTGAAGTTTGTTCCTTTGATTATTTTGATCACATTTGTCTATTGCCATTGCAATAAGGTAAAGGTCAACGGAGCTAATATTCATGGAAACGTTTTTTTAATTGGGCAGAAAATAATCATTTTCATGTTAGCAGTAATCCACCCTGACTACTTGCTGGTCTGCATATCTCCAGTCAGTGTAGACTTGCCCTTGAGACAGCCAGACCTTTTCATTATCACTTAGATTAATTGCTTCACAAGGGACTCTGCTGTGTTGTTACTGTCCGTTTGTCTTTGCCTCCTCAGATGAATCATTTAGAAATATGTTGGTTGTTCAAGGCCCACGTGCGATCTGTGTTGTGTTTCTGAATGGTATTTTCACCAGCGCCGATCTGAGTTGTCATAGAGAAGCCCGTGGAGGCTTCAGGGTATGGGTGTAGAGTCTACGCTGCTCATGCGGGCGTCATTCACTCAGGCGGGTAAAATTAGCCAACGACGGCAGCCGGGGATGAGCGGAGGCGCTGCGGTTTTTCCGACGGGAAATTATTTTCATGTCCTGGGCTGCCTGAAATTTGAGTTCGGCTTCAGGAAACGCCGTTTAGCTCTGCTGCGCGGAGTGGTACATTACAGATGAACCTGCCTGATATCGCCCCTGCTCTGTATCCCAGACAGCCGCTGCGCTGGACCCTGTTGATATCAATCCCTGCTTACAGCTCAGCAGTGCCGGGGGCTGAGCGCCTCTCTCTTCCTGTGAGGTGTGGTATCAGGGACAACACGCAGAGGCTCCTGACTGCCGAGGAGGAGCGGGGCTACGTGCACCAGCCGAAGGGCACTAAAGGTCAACTCTCCTCAGATCTGCCCCCCAAAGAGTCAGCGGGGGGCAATCTGAGATGTAATCCGTTTGAAGAGCCTGCAGGTAGATCGATAAGAAAGCCCCAACTCTGCACGCGCCCTGAAAAATGTCCAATCTGTCAGCAAGCAAATCAGTCCTCTCTGCCAGCCCTTTGGGCAACCAGGATTGAGCGCTCGCTCAAGGGCACTGCAGGACTTGGCCCCGCCAACAGCATGTATGGGACCTCACCTCAATGTCAAAAAATAGACTTTACCACTGCAGCAGCAGGAGTCAGAAAGGTTTTTAAAAGCAGATTTGGTGAGTGAACGATGCAAGTATGTGTGTGAGGCAGGATGGGTGGGCCCCAAAAGCCATTCTCTGTAGCCTTCTGAGTTTTCTGGTACAGCTGCCTGCTTTCAGGGAAGTAACGTTGTAGCATTAGTTTCCCCATTATTTGTATCCTTGATGTATACCCACAGGTAAACGTTAACTTGCAGCCATTTATGTCTTGACCATTATATTTTTAATTAACATTACTCTATACACTTTGTTGTAATAAGTATTATAATGGTGTGTGTGTGTGTTTTGGGTTGTGTTGTTGTTGTTGTTGTATTTTATTTATTTATTATTATTATTATTATTATTATTATTATTATTTTTTAATATATGTTTTTTTTTCAGTCTTTTTAAAAAAATAAACAAAAAATAAATAAATATTTATATATATTTATAAAAATAAAATAAAAAATAAAAATAATAATAATAATAATAATAATAATAATAATAATAATAATAATAATAATAATAATAATAATAATTACCTGCTATCTGAACGTCCCAAACCCCCAAACCCAAGGCAAAGTTCTGGGATTATATTACAGTTGGGAGGTGCAGGGCCAATAGGAATGGAGGTGATTAGACCAGTGCACACGGGTCTGTGGAATGTTAATTGGATAATTGGTTGAAACAAGCTAGAAGACTGAAAACAAAAAGTGAAGGCAAACTGTGACACTGATTACTGCTGGGCCTTAGTGGTAACAAGGAAAGCAATCGATTTGCATGCACTGTATTCAGCCAATTAAGGTTTAAGTTTAAAAAAATGTATATATATAATTCTACCCTTGCTAGAATAATGGAAAACATTTGTAAAATGTAGGGCTCTGTGGAGAACTGGATGAAGAGAGTAAAATATATTTCAAGTTTGGTGCAGGTTAAGTGGGTTCAACGCTGACTGCAGTGGCAGGGCAATCAAAATGGATCTGAGAAAACACTACGAACCACATTTCCCCAGCTAAGTTACTTAACTGGGGAAGTGCAACAAGTTAGTGACGTTTAAGCTGGCCAAGTGATCCAGTCCTGCAGGAAGTGACTCAGGAACAGTGGGCTTATTTTCCCCCTCTATAGGGCTGACAAGTTATCAGTTAAATGTAATACGCAACTGCTTAATGACACCGTGTTAATGGACTGTTTATGGATGACGGATAATGAGCGTTGGATGAATTGTCGGTATAAATAGTGTACTTTCATGAACATGATACAGAATAAATATTGAACAGCTGTTTTTGGATTCATCATCTTTGTTGTGCATCGAAGGGTAGGACTGTATGAGTTTTAAACTTCATCATTGATTGGTTATAGCTAAACTCAGGACTTGTAATATGAGTAGTTATAAAACGATAGAAATTAAAAGGTCACAAAACTAATATTTGTGTTTGGTGTGGATCGGATGCGTATTAGTTAACATCAATTGATTCTGGTTGGCTGTGGGTCCAAGCTCAACGAGCCCGGGTTGGGCTGGGGTCAAAATATGACCGCCCCGAGTTGTAGTGTGTCTTTGGCTTTTGGTGGTGATGGAAGTTGTGGCTGTGGAGGTTGTTGAAAAGACGTCCATGTGACTTGCTGATCCAAACCAAATCAGAACCGCCAGATAGACCCACACAAGCCCACTCTTACCCCACCAGCGCAATTCACCTGACTGAGGCGTTGGCCTGGTCAAACTCCCCCAGTCCAGACGAGGCACCCACTGCGCTCCTGGCCCACAGCGGTCAGTGGAGTCGCCTGTCACACGGGATAATTCACACACCCCGGGGTGTTGCCAAGCGCAGCGAATGGCCTCCTCCTGGATAACTCCATGTGACATCTCCAATTGCTCAGGAAACGGGACACGGGGAGCTAAGCCCTCCGCCTCCACTTCATGGGATTATTGGATTTATTGATTTTGATATATTTTGAAAAATTTCACTTTTTTTAGGTTCTGCTGTCAAATCAGCTGTCAGTTAGAAACACAAGGCCCCACAAAAGTGAAAGAATTATTTTAACTTAAGTGACAGAAAAAAATACACTCTTACAAGTTAAGAGTACATGGAGAAAAAACATTTTAAAATAATAATCTTAATATTACTCAGCCGTAAATAAAATGTTCTTTGTGGTAAGTTTTTGGTGGTTTGTTAGTTTTGGAATAGGGATTTTGTGTATATTAAACTGGTGTCAATTCTTTGGATTATTAAATTTTTTTGTTGTTTTTTTCCGCAGTTGAATTTACAGGCAAACTTTTTTTTTTTTACTGCCGTATTTAACGGACTATCTGGTAATTATTTTTTTTCTTTGGTTTACTTCTGTTAAAAATAAAACCCATGTTCATCGGGACATTATTTAAGTATAAACCCCCAAAATTGTCACGGTATTCTGCTGATTCCATTTTTTTTACACACAATCCTGCTCCTGTTCTTGTTTAGTCTAACCGCTTGACAAACAGTCTAACGATCTTGTCCTGCATTGGGTCAATTTAAAATGCTGTAACGGTACAGTTTTCCATCACTGCTGAGGTTTTGTTCCATTTACCAAGTAAATGGCGATAAGAGCGTAAATTACAATAAGATCTTCCTATCAGATTTTGACTCCAGCTCAGACAGAGCTGAATGTTGAGACAACACCACAATTCACCGTCGCCATGACAACATGGGGATGTGCATTCGATAATCAAGGAGTTAACATAGGTGGCCTGTCAGCTTTCTGTCTAAATGGGTGGCCTAAACTTATTAAACACACAGAGATACTCTCTCTCACACACACACACACACTCTCTCTCTCTCTCTCTCTCTCTCTCTCTCTCTCTCTCATACACACACTCTCTCAAACTGACAAACACTCACACAAGTGCACGCGCTCACAAACTGTCTTACTTACACCCCTACACTCTATATACTATACTACTATAGTTGATATTAAATCAGAATATTGTACAACTACAGTAGATAGCCTCTGTTACATTAATACAGTATGCTGGATCGTTAAGGAAACCTTGAAGCGAATTATCCTCGGTATATTTCCAACCCAACACCTTGAGGAGAGCCGTAGGTCAATAACAGAGCTCTGCAAATTGTGATTATCTATTTATCCTTGTTTACATTTCAATTAATAACACATGCTGCCTTCCCAGTTCACTCCTCAGCATTCAACCCACCAAAGGGCATGGCTCTCCCAGGAACTGTTCTCGGCTGTGGATCTGAACTCGCTCCCGGAAATGACGCTGGACCGTGTCTGGCCAGTAATGAGAAATGGCGAAAGGCGGCCTTGTCTCATGACTAAAACATGCATATCCATGTCCGTCTCATCGCTGCCTCAGTGCCTTCTCTCCGAATGGGTTGCTGCTCAAGAACCATGAAGGCACTATTAACTCCTCCAAACCCAGCGCATTATACTGATATTCTTAAACAGCGGCAATGTTTTACTCCGCTGCTGTTTACCTCGTGTTCTTGATGCCTCAAAAGAAAACCTTTCATTTATTAAATTCACATTCATTTCTAAGGGTTATTTAAAAAAAGCAAACGGCCCTGTTGCACTTGATTAAGCATCTCCAGTTTTCTTCTTCAAGGTGTAATCGGTTGTCATATTGATCCCTACTGACTGGAGGAAAAATACAGATTTAACCCCCTTTTGTCATCAGGTAATTCATTTTTTAATCCCTGTTCTTGTGGGAACATATTGGCTTGGTGGAAACGTAACATGAATGCTTGTCTCAGAAACATACTGTTTCTTGCCTCAGTGAATACCTTAGTAAAATTCATCTGTGTACAAAAAAGGGACGTTTACCTTTTGTTATAAAGTGGACAGTTCTGGTTCGTTTATTGGTCGAAAAGACTAAGCAGCCATGATAAACTCTATAGGAAACGTAAGCCTGTTCACTGTTATATGAAAGTATTCTTACTCTGCGTCAACAACCCCTTGTTTTTAAAGAGAAGTGAAGGCAATATTAACGGACATGATGCTCGATGACTGGATTGATAAATGACCTGGCTGAGGAAACTGATGAAAGCTTTATGGTTTGTGTACAGTAAATGTTAATAGTTAGATAAAATCAATGAGCAAATTTAAACGGGCAATTACATGTTCTATTAGTAACATTTTCAGTCATAATCCACGTGGCTAAAGAAGCCTTCCCAAGTAGCCATTTTCAGCCTAAATTCTGTCTTTCTAACCGTTGGCTAAATAATTGCTATGACTAGGATGGCTTAGAAGATTGTTTTATATTGATTAAATAAATAGTTTATTTTATATGGTGCCATTTTTATTTAAAACAATAGCCATTTTATAGAAGCGCCTGAGGCTATGATATATTGTGAAAACCCTGCTTTGTCTCATACCTAACAACAACTGTATTTACTCACAGAAAGGGAGACTGTTACAGTCTGCCATGCCTTGTTGCTTTAGTCTATTAAAGCATACAGAAGGAAACAAAGGGCTTATGTTGAGGTTGCAACGGTAATATGGATTGCTTTACATTGATGTAATGTCTGTGGTGAGGAGAGGTTCCGGCTGGCGCACAGCGCACTCTTGGTAGCTGGCCTTCAGCGGTCCTGCCTGTCCCCATGGCGACAGAGGAGTTTGGGGAGCGAAATCTGGCACAAACAAGCCCACAGTTCTCAGAGCCAGGTACTCTATGCTCTGACATTCCAGACAATGCTCGCCCGATACGCTCATTAAATCTCTGCCACCCCTTTTGTCTTTTCCTCCAGCAGGCCACAAGCAGGCAGCGTTCAGCAGATGGTCACAGTGATGACATCTTGTAACTGCCATTGTTAAAAGGTCATATCGTGCACAAGTGAATGCTGTCATTGCTAGGCAGAAAGAATAAGGGACATTGAGCCGGTAGAGGTATTCTCTGGGATATTGTGGGCGTTGTTATTTTTAAATGGTTTCATGTGCGTCAGGATTTATTGGAGGTATGCTGGTCTCCCCTTTGTTTTGTGAGTATTTATGAGCCACCTGTGGTGGACCTTGTTCCACTGGACAGACTGATCAGAGGGAGGATGTAAGGCACATATGGCAAAGGAGTGGGCTTTATATCCTGTACTGTTTGGTGGCTGGTGACCATGGGGAGGTTCACAGGAAGTTCAAACTGCCCACGTGCCAAGGCTACAAACACACAGAGGCACAGAGAGACATATACACACTCACACACAGAGACACACAGAGGCACAGAGAGACATATACACACTC
>JAOVYW010032531.1:0-28881 GCA_025775045.1 Hiodon tergisus
CCCTCTTCTCTCCCTCTCCCTCTACCTTCCCTCTTCTCAACCTCTCTCTCCCTCTACCTCCCCTCTTCTCTCCCTCTCCCTGCGTATTTGTAGCTTTAGGGTAAATGCTAATTCAATGAGAGGCGACAGTATCACTAATATTCTTTGTAAATAGATAGACACTGTACACAGACCAATATACACACTCATTCACATGCACAGTGCTCTCACATGCAGCTGAACGGATCAGCCAGGGCCCTGCACATGGAATTAAAAAGCTAGGAGGCACATAGCGAAAGGGGAAAAAATGGAAAACAAGAAATAGGATGAGAATAAGAAATGGATAGAAGGAATGTGACATTAATTACAGTAAGGAAAAATTTATTTTTCCTACCTTTGATTTGTGTTTCATATTCCGCCAAACTCCCCTTCTCCTTCCTTAGTTTTCCATGTGATGTCATTGTCTCTCCACTAGGGGCTTAATCTGGTGTGAAAAAATCAGTATTGCTCTAAACTGTACTGTATGGCAGCACTGAATCATTGTACCATTGCCTATTTACTGCTCTCTGACCACTTCCACTATTACAATATTAAAAAATTAATAAATAAAAAAAAGCAGCAACTGTGATTTTACTGGTTAGATTTGGTCTTGTCATGCACCAAAGCAAACCTATTGGATTTTTTTGTGAACCATGCATTACTCATTACACAGGACAATCATAACCAATTGATTAAAAGGCTTAACAGTTGTATTTGAAATTGTGATGGTTTCTTCAACATCCGCAATTGAAACTGATTGTCTCTGCCTGTGAGGGGGGAGGTGGTTAGAGAAAGAGAAAGAGCAATTGGATAATAAAAATAAATAATAAAAAGCCCAGGTAATCAATAGGGTTCAGCTCCGGAGTGCACCGCAATCAACGACATTGGGCAACGTCCGCCCACTTCCACAATGTGTGGTTAGCAGACGACTTTCACAGCAGCAGACAACAGCAGTACAATCCAGAGCATGGTGTGCGCAACAACGCAGTGGTCACTCAAAACCTCTGAGACATTTCCAGCAGAACTTCAGAGCATATACCAATGTGCATAGGATTACAGCCATATGACAGTGCCTTGCACTACCTAGAAAAAACAATAGTCGCCATTGGTCTGGTAGTCTGGTCTTGTCAACAGGATTGGCACTATCAGCAGATTAGTTTATGATGTGATATTTGTAACCGTGTTGATGATCCACTGTGGCACATAACAGGAACCGCAATAAGCAGAACTAGCAGGCGTACGTTGACCTTACAAGTACCGTTTACAGCTGTCCAGACAATTTTTGGAAACAGAGTTAATCATTACAGCCACAGAGCACTACAGCAAGAGCCTACTCTGGCTTTATTTGATCCCACTCTGATAAGAGTACAAGTGGAGAGGATGAGACCATCTGACTTATGCAGCGTAGCAAGACTGTTTTCACTCCTTTGCCATGGCAACTTGCTTCTGGCACAGAATGCAGGCCCCGGGGGCAAGAGAGAAAGAGGACCCCAGGTCATTGCTGAAAGGGTGGGCCTCCTAACAACCTGAACTTGGGGTTATTGCGGAAGATGGACCCACAGGTGGCATATCCTTCAGCAGGCTTACATGAGCAAGGGCGGCAGCAGCCCCAAATGGGTTCAAAACAGCAGCAGAGACGGCATGAACAAGTGCCGCCTTCAGTGTGCGGAAGAGTGGCATCACTTTTGCAGTCACCCTTAGTGTCGGCTGGGTGAACAAGGTGACAAAACCAGGACAAATCAAGCTTGCAAAAAGGTCGCCGAGTGCTTGGGCCGCCAAATATAGATATCCTTAACGGTATAATTACATTAAGGCAGCCAATATACAATCAGTGAATTTTAAACACTGCAAAGAGAGCCAGATACACCCAGCCAATACTTAATCCGAACAGGAAATAAGAAGAGAAAATGATATTTATATATAAACCTGGTTCCGGTTCACAGTACAATGAGCTGTAACGTTAAATGCTCCGGTGTGAGGAAATACACTTTTTCTCACACTGTCAACTTCCTGAATTTCACCCCTCAAACTCTCTGTGTTTATTTACCAAGTAGACGTATTCTATTTCTCTGTCGCTGTCATACTTAATGTTCATTTTTAATGACATTGATATTGTCGTTTATAGTACTTCTCCTTTCCCCTTTCTCTCTTTTTCTCTGCCACTGTGCTGCTGTCGTTTTATCTATCCTTAGCCACTCCATTTTCTCCTGCCCTGCATATTTTTCTCCATTTCTGTCCATGTAACTCCTGGTTTTCTCTTCCTATGGTTCTCACCCACTGAGACTCTCTTTGCAATGTTCCCGGCTTACTGTGTCTCTGATCCTCACAGCATCATCAGGAAATCAATCAAACCAAAAGACAGGGACCAAAACAGCAGAAATAAAGTGAGAGAGAACAGGGGTGCGATACAATCTGAGGAGCAAAGGAGGGAGAGCGGTAGAAAGAGAGAGAAAAGAGAGAGAGAGTGTGTGAGCGAGAGTGAGAGAGAGGGAGCAGGGCCATCCGTCTGAGAGAGAAAAAAAGACATTGACAGTTGTATTTTAATTGAGAGGTGTGACTCTTCTGCTTGTGTTGGCTACAAATCAACAGGGGTCTCTGCTGTGTACACGGAGTGCTGAGAAGAGGAAGGAGAAACATGCTGTTTTAGTTGTTTTTTTGTCCCTTCCTTTTACTGCGCACCTCTCTATTCCAATTTTTACATCCAGTCTTTTAAAACTAATACATGAGCTTATCAATTGAGCCTGAATCAAGAGATACACAGTAAGACAGGGAACGCAGACAAGTCAAAGACAGCTCAATGAAAAAATACAGACAAAACCACGCACCAGGCGTGGGGATGGAACCATTCCCTTCCATCCCCAATTTGGTCAACACAAATAGTATTTGAAAATTTGAAGGGCACACATCTTCATTGTGCCAGTCAATTTATGACAATACTTTGTATACATGACTGTACTCCCCAAAAGGCATCACAGATTACCTTACTATGTATTCACTCAGTTTCCACACAGACTCCATCAGAGACAACGTAGACAAATGTGTTTATTGTAAAGATACTGCAGCGACGCCACATCTTTTAAAAATGCAGACACCACATTCATATTGATAAATAATGAACAACATGAAAGCCTTACCTCATTCTCTGTAGTCCTCTGTTCCCTCTCTCCCTGCCTCCTCCTCTTCCCTTCCCTCTCTCTCCCTCCTCCCTCCCTCCCGCTCGCTCTCACACAGAGAACACTGTGTTTGAGTCACACAGATTTCATAGAACCAATCTGATTTCTCTCTCTCTCTCTCTCACCCTCTCCCTTCAACACAGTCTACAGTCTACTCTAGCCCTCACGTTCTCCCTCCCAGAGACATTCAAAACAGCCTTCTCTCTCTACCACTTGGGTACACTCAAACACAGTCTCCTCTCTCTGTCACACTCAGCTCGTTCTGAGGCAGCAAGAATGTCATAACACAAGCCACACCTCCATATTCCTCATCCTCTCTCTCTCTCTCTCTCTCTCTCTCTCTCTCTCTCTCTCGCTCTCTTTCTCTCTCTCTCAGTTCCTTGCAGGCTTACTATAAATATGAGTGTGGATATGAATCTGCTGTCTTGTTCTCTTAGTCTCTTCCCCTCCACCCCTCTTCATCTCTCATCCCCACCCCCTCTGTCTCTCAGGCTATGGAGTGCTTCCCTTATGACCTTGTATTTCACACCGAGCCATCCCCCCTTAACACACACAGTCATTGCTAACACTCTGATACACTGTAATCAGTCCAGTCGTTGCACTAGTGTTGAGGATCATGGTATGAAACTTATTTCCCCCCCATTTTCACCCCAGATAAACCAAAACTCATGGGTCACAAAATAATATATTCAAGCATTCTATATATGTATAAATTCTGACCCCTGTATATAATACTGATAAGTAACGAATACTCGTGGGGAAAAAACACCAAATAACCATTATATTCATGTTCAGAATTCTTTCAGCACTACTGGCATTAACAGCATACTATCAGTATTGTCACAGTATTTTTCTTATACAAGCCAACAACTCCATGCAATGCTCAGAATTTGTGAAAGTCGCAGGAAATGAAATGTTTCTGCTGCTGTGTGCTTAAGTACAAACACACACACACACACACACACACACACACACACACACACACACACACACACACATAGAAAGATAGATAAATATAAGCAAACAAGAAGAAAAAAAATTAAAGCCCCCCCCCAAAATTTTTTAAAAAAAATATAGATGAACAAAAAACATAAATAAATTCAGTTATTAAAAAGGTTGCACTTTCAATAATTACAAATCAATAAAACCATATGTCCATATTTATAATGCTGGCAAGGCAGATTAAGTTTTCTATATTAACCAATGGTTTTTCCAAAAATTGTAACATTGCTATGTTGTAACATTGGTATACAAAATGGAAAACCAAAGCAAATACAGACATAGACCGGATAGTAAAGAGGAAGAAAGAAAAACCATGGAGATGATGAGAACATGTTTCCCTCTACATTTTCACTGCCAGCATACTGAGTTACATGGGTAACACCTTTTTACCCTTAATGCTAAAGAAAATGTCTGCAGCAACAGACCACCTATTTTTTTCTTTATTTCCTTCCTTCCCCTTTCTCTCTCTCTCTCTCCATCACTCAGGATGTGGTGACTAGTGCTGAGAAAAATTAACTGCATCTATATCTCTATCTAACGGTGTAACCACACCTTCTTACACAATTCTGCAGGATCTCAGCCTTAGTGCAAAACAATTACAGACGCACGCATGCTTACATACGCCTGAAAATATTTAAATATTAGAATGGACATCTGTAAATGTTTAAATCACATGTCACATACTGCTTAATATGAATGATTTCCCCCCCCCCATTCAGAATCATAAGATGCACCCCACCCCTCACACTTCTGGAAACGGAACAGAAGTCCTGCCATGAGCATCTAGTCTAACCCTCATGGCATTCAAATACATAAATGTACATATTTCCTGATTTTTATGCATTTCTGTACAGAGGAAATTGCGAGAACAGATTAAGGAAAATTTAATATTATAAGCACATTTTAGCTGAAACTGTAAGAGTGGCATCCAGTTACTAATGCAATTTAATGAGAGAAACAGAATGCTTAACATGCAAACACCCGGAATTGAATAAACATGACGTGTCCCACTCCCTGTTCAGCCAGCCATTAGTGCTGCACCTGCCCCTCCTCTGCCTCCCTTCCTTCCCACCCCTAGGGACAGTTCAGTTTCCACTTGGTCAGTTTGGACTCACTGCTCTGACCTACTTCATCACTCTCTGCTCCAAAAAAAAAAAGAATCACTGCTATGTTGCACCCACGTTCAAAGCACAAAAAACCCTGTTCTTATTGGGCATTTCCACAGCTATACACACATTGTTCCATTAAAAAGCATGGGGTTCTCCATCTCCATCCATAAAATTCAGCAATTTGATGATGCACTGAAGAACCCCGTACAGACCTCACATGGTAATGGTGCACGCCTTCTGGTCTTCACATCTCCACCATGACCATTCCACCGAGCGGGAATAACCAGTTCCTCATGCTAGCTCCTGTGTACTCTGCTCCTGAGACAATATACTAAAGTAACCAATGGTTACACTCTCCTACCCTCCTTCAGATCACACACTTGGATGCTGCAAAAGAGAAAGTAACCACAGCAGAGGAAAAACTACAAAAGGGGCCATAAGGAGGGCCCGAGTTAACCAGACAGACAGTGCTGATATTTTGAACTGTGCATTTGTAACATAACTTTGACCTCATCAACATCTTGTGGCTAATGTAACACACCCCCTGCTATCAGGGATGGTACAAGATACCTTTGCCACCTTCTTAATTTGGAATTGCCAATTCTGCTAATGTGTTTTAGCTTTACACAGGCTGCCACACACGGGGAGGGTGAGGAAGGAATGCTAGTCCTTCTCTAATCCTAGATTCAAGCCACCCATCTCTTTTACAGCCTGGAGGCTACACAGCCCACCCTAGAGGTTCAGCGCTGATTGGAGGAGAGACATAGCCCTCTCAGAGGTACTTTCAGGAGATGCTCATTAGTGGCGTACAGATTTATGCGACCCTAGCCCAGGCTGCGTAGTGCCAAATTTGTACACCGCCTTCATGCTCCACCCGTCACAAGTTCCTTCCTTTTTGTCCTGAAATACTGTGGTTCTTGATGACCAATAAAAACAAAAATAGTTTATGACTATACTCCCTGATGTAAGCACAAATCAGTGAAAAGGTGAAGGTCACTTTTAATTAATTTAACCAGTGAAAATTCACATTTAAACATTGGCAAGCACATCTCATTTTATGTTATATGAAAAAAGTGAAAATGAAAGTCAGCCCAACTTTAATAAATGTTCATAAGGCATCTGATTTAGTGAAGTCAGTGTTGGCTCTGTGTGCGGTAGTATTTCAAGATATTTAACATCAAGCACACACCAATTTTAAGACATATATGCAAAAATAAATAAGTATTAACAGCAGCTTGCAGCTTTAGATAAAAAACAATAAAATTAATGCATCAGACTTCACTTCAGAGAACACATTTCAAACACAGTTTAACTATACTGCAAAGGCAGTACAGGAAACAAAACACAGACGTTTGTCAATTACACAGCCACCAGCGTAACATTTCAGTTCTCTGGACCAAGCTCTGTACAAGTTCTCAACTAACCCCCTTCCGTTCAGCTGGACAGTCTCGGTATATGTAAAACGTTCAAAATAGGATCCTGAAGAGCGTTGCACAGAGCTGGTCTCATTGGGCCAAAGACTGCCTCATCTTGTGCGCCTGTTTGACTGCAGCATCTGCGTCATCTTCCGACACAAGCCCGAGGGTCTGCAGTGCAAACAGCAGCTGGGAGCGGGAGTTGCCGATGAATGAGTGTGAGAGGAAAGAGGGGAAACCCCCACCGTTTTTCAAAAAGAAGAGAGGGACTCGGACCATCCCCATCACCTCAAAAGAGAGAAGAGAGAGAATAAGAAACCGAACAGTGAGCTCAGTTCATCAGGACGGTAACGGAGATAAAGAAACGCCAATTAATGCCATGATCTTGACTACTACATTTTTCATGCAAAATCAAAAAGATCAATAGTTAAACAGATGGCCTATACAGTACCCTACTGAGCATGTACTTCACATGCAGTAGGTACCTCATGTCCATGGTCAGTGGCTGCAGTGGCCGCTGCCTTCTCCACCTCCCTCAGCTCCCCCTCCATCATCTTCTTAGTGAAGAAGTGGGTGACAAGACGGGGGGTGTTGGGGGCCAGGCATGAGGAGAAATGATGCACCGGCAGCACAGAAAGGGCCACACCCAACTCCTCTAACAATTCCCTACTTAGGCCAGATTCGAGAGATTCCTCCGAAAGATTTACTAGACTACACAAAAAAAGTGTCAAACGTTTTGGTGTACACTCATAAACTGAAAATGGCAAAAACAATCAACTTGAATACATTTTATTTTTCAGTGGGAATTCATCACAGTAATGCAAATGTTTGAACCTGAATGAAAACCAAAACAACTCACCCCCCTGGGAAGCCCAATAAACCATCAAACCGCATCTGCATCTGTAGAGTGATATTGTGAGTATCTGCATAACCACAGCGCCAGGTTCTGAACACACCAGAACACTACTGAAATTATTACGGAGTTAACCAAAGTAGAAATCAATGTGAACACTCACTTCATTATCCTCATCACCCTACCCCAGCCCAGCATCGACAAGGAAATTACAATGGAGGCATGCAATTTGCCATTTAACTAGCTAGACAACTAACCACATTCCTGAAAAAGAACAATTAAATTATTAAAACATTTAGTAAAATGAGTAAAATTGTAAACGAGTAAAACTGGAACAGCAAATATCTACAAGTTTTCATACCAGGACGATATGCTTTATTGGAATTTTTCCAAATAGTTTAGCGTCGGTGTCGCCGTACAGCATGATATGGCATGCATGTCTGTACCCCTCGAATGACAGCGCTTGTTCCTTAGTGATCTCTTTGCCTGCCATGTGCAGTTCCTTTACGAGATAAAAAATAATGTAGAGTTGCCAGTAACGAAGAGCCAAAAAAATAAATAAACTCCCGCATGAAAATACAGGGAAACTCTCTCAGATAGAGCTAATGTCACCTTAAATCAGGTTTTGACCAATAAAAGACGGCGAAATAGGCGGGATGTAATATGTTCAACCAATGGATGGCTCAGTTTCAACCATGAGCTTCCGCTTAGCTCATTTTTTTTTATAGCAATGTGCTTGTTTATGGGGTTTATGGTACTCTTGGATGTATAAGTAATGTTTACCTTTGATCTCTTTGCTAACATACATTACAACGTTAATCTTAAACTGGGCTTTCTCACTCATACATCTAATAATTAGTTGGGTGTACTACCACAATTATATCGTCAGGCAATTGTATTTAAAAAGTCCTGTTTTTGTGTGCGTATGTGGTGAACTATTGACTGTGGTGAACTATTTGTATACTGTTATGCATACAAATAGAACTTAAATATCCCACATTATTTTATCACAGTGAATATAGCTCTACATTTTTTATATAGTCGTGAAAATCTGAAGTAATGGAGAGGGAAGATATAAAACAGTAATAAGGGCAAGATGGGGGCAAATGAAAAGTGGACCTAAGATAGGGGGAAGATACTTTCAATGAGTGAAATTAATTTGAATCACAGGTGAAAATAGAATGAAAGGATAGAGCAGAGGGATTGAATGGGATATTCTATGGAGTCAGAAAATTAATTTAGAACTGTGAATTTATATTATATACCCAGATTAAAACCTTCAATTTTATTGTTAAAAATATGGTTATATGTTGGTGGATGTAGGACGAATATAAAATGTTCAGGGAGCTTCCAAAACTGATTAGATAACAGGAGGCTGAACGTTAGTCAACAATTACAGTACAAATATTGGACCATAACAATCAATTCCAAATAATGCAGTGATTTATTAATTATGGGGAAGCTGGTAGTGTAGTGGTTAAGGTGACAGACTTGTAATTGAAAGGTTGCTGGGTCAAGACCAACCCCAGCTGTTGTACCCTTGAGCAAGTTACTAACCCTAGAATGCTTCACTAAATATATCCAGCTGTGTAAGTGCATGACTCTATGAATTGTAATATAAAAAAATAAGCATCTGCTAAGCAACTTAAATGTACTGGTTACAGTAGGTTACTAGAATCATCAACCTCTTCTTCCTGATCTTTATGCCCCGAATCTGAACAGACCCCTTGTCTGATACCCAGGCTCTCTTCCCATAATCTCTATCTGCAGTGATCTATAAGCAGAAAGGAACGGACCCTGTAAGGACACACTCTGATATATATTCATGTTTGGATATCTCTTTTTTAATGCTTGTCTAGGAATTTATTTGTCTTAATATGTCTTTTCCATTATTTTTGAGGCCTGGGTGCATTATATCTCTCAATTAAAAGTGTTCTGTTCTGAATCCCAAACTCTTAGGCAGTGAAGGCCGGAAGATTTTCCATAGAGGTGCAAACCTTTAAGAGCCCTCTATCTAAGTGTTGTCTCAGAGCAGCAGAGAGACCATGACCTGTATTTTACAAGGCCCTGTGGACCAAAGTCCAGCTGTATTAGTAATTTGTAGTATGCAATACAGGGTGTTAAACTTAAATGTCTGACTCATTCAGGAAATTTAAAGTTTAAATATATATTTTTTTTAAACGTTGAAAAAAAGCCGTTGATCGGGTTTTGTTTTGGAAGCCGTCTTCAGGTCTGTCTCCATGCCAACCAGACTTCACCAAGGCCCCCAAGGAACGCTCTTTGTTTCTTGAAAGGGGAATCACAAAAAATACGGATTGACCTATCTATCAAGCACTGCAGTGTTTTTTTTTTAGAGAGGCAACGTTTTAGGGCTATTCACCGCAAAAATCAACTTAAACTGATAGATTTATATTGATACTGCAGTTTGTTCCCTTTTGAAAAACAGAAAAGGCTATGCCCAAAGGAAACTTCACAATTCTATAATTTTCTCAGAGAAACCAAACACCACACTGAGAACTGCTCATGTCATGTACTTTCAGGTTCACTGCTTTCACTTTCCCATACGTGAAATAATGGATGTACTGCATAACACCGTTCTGTGTTCTTGTGAACAGCGCACCCTTGTGGACTGGAAGAAAACAACGCACGAGTGCCAGGAATGCATAGTGTAAGAAACCAGAATGGATCTGTTCAGTTGTGTCTACGTTTAGCTGTAAGTGTCACAAATACTGGCAACATTGCAGATATAAGTATAAGAACTGTGACACTGCTGGTAATGCAGGTTAAAATGGGGAGTGTGCAGCACACATCACCTTTGGCTAAATTTACATACTATATTAGTAATAAGGAGCTATTTAAGCCAAATCATCCAGTTAGAGGCTTATAAGCTCTTAAGCTTCTTTACAGTGTATCCACTTTTAAAATAGGGTAGAGGTGATGCCCTGGATAAGGGAATCATCACTGAAGTCCAATGTGTCAAACCCCCGTACCCCATTCTCTTGCTCAGAGAAGAGGAAAACGGTGAAGTGAGAGAGAGAGAGAGAGAGAGAGAGAGAGAGAGAGAGAGAGAGAGGGAGAGAGAGTGAGAGAGGGAGGGTGAGAGAGGAGGGCGAGAGAGAGTGAGAGAGAGTGAGGGGGAGAGAGAGAGAGAGGGGGGAGAGAGAGGGAGAGGGGGAGAGAGAGAGAAGAGGAAGAAGTGCTGAAAGACAGCTCGATCGGTTAAAGCATAAGAGGTCAAAGTCTTCATAGACAGACTGAAGAAACAACACATCACAGCTCTGGAGAAGGAACAGGATTTCTGACACAAGCTGCTTTTCAGCACAGAGGACCTGCCAGGCCTCTGTATAAAACTACAATGAAGGGGTCCTGCCACGAACAGAGACACTCATCTAACAGATGAACATTATGAGCCACGTAATTCTGGTTATTATCAGATTGGCATTTGAAAGATGAGCATAATGGTTTAACCAATAAATTAAATATTGTCGTCATGATTATATAAGCAGTAGCAACTTAAGTAACAGAGGAGTGCCGTACCAGTCATCGCATTATGATAGCACTGACTGCTTGGTGCCTTAGCTTTCGAATTTGTCTTATCTTATTTGTATTTCTTGGAGATATTTTTGGCTTTATGTACTATTTGGAATTTCAGATCAATTTCTGGTGTCGTGTTCTGTGTATAAAGTCATCAATAAAATGGGTAACGCAGTTCTCTGTTCGCTCTGCTCAGCTATCAAAATGTATCATTTAATAAACATTTTAAATAGTCATTTCATTAGGATTCATGGGTAAATAACTTTTGCAGTCAGACTTTGCCATGCGGTGTGTCAGAGGAGAAGTACTTAAGCAGTCAGTCAATGCTTGCTTAATTGAATTAACCTTTGATTTAAATGTCCCTCAAAGTACATTTTTAAACCTATTTGCTGTGGATGCCTCCAGCCATATCCTTCCCAGTCTGAAATCGTAGCAATACTAGGAAAGAAGTATGTTTTACAACCAATGTGCTATAGAACGATCATTTTTTTAATGTCCGTTTATTTTAATTTTCAAAATACTTCAAAAGTTAGGTCATCATACAACATCCTTAAAAAATTGCTATATTAACTGATTGTATTACAATTGTATTATCGTGTATTATCTTCCTTTATCATTTCACATTTATTTTTACCAATCAATTAGGCCAAGTTGATGGTCGTAAAACATTCACAACTGTAAGGTTGTAGGAGGCATATGAAAGCTAAAGAAACACCAGCATATATAAAGTTATCAAAAACTGACCAACACACTTATTATATAACCTGTATTAAAAATAGGGACATTTATTTCCTTTAGTGAAAAACAAAAAAAACTAAACATAGTGACCAACTCCCTAATTGTATTCATACAGGACCTGTACATGCTCAGTCCATCACCAGGCATGTATAATTGGCCTAGACTCCAGTATAACTCAGTTGTAGGGACTTCCCCATTTGCCTTTGAGAAGCTGTGTGCTATAAATGTCTTTTTGGCCCTCCAGTTTTTTTTGGGCTCTGTAAACTAGGCAGTGGGCAGTCATGTGGTTCTGACCGTTCCCCAAGGGGGCCCTCAGTGCATTCTTCTTTTATCTGTAAACAATGTCCAACATCCTCCAAAGAAGTCGAAGGATGTTGGACGCACCTTACTTTCACAACATATAAATGACACGTGGCAAAATTATACGATCCCCTTGTCCACATAAATGATCAGTAGCTGGTCTACTAATAGAACTTTATCATACATGGTCCATCCACCCAGGGTCACCGGAAGCTAGAACGTAAGGTGGCAGGCACAAGGTGTGAGGCAGGAAACACACAGGATGGAACACCAGTCCATCACAGGGAAAGTTCACACACTTGTTGGACAAGTGAAAACCCACACAAACATGGGGAGAACTTGCAAACTCCACACAGACAGTGACTCAAGCCAGACGCAAACCCCGATGCTGCGAGGCCACGCACGGTCCATTTTTGTAAAATGTGTTTAATTAATTTAAAATTAAACGGAGTGTTTTGACCATACCCCATACTGTAATATTAAAATTAGAACCTTTGTGAACTGGAAGGAGATCTCAACCAATGGGCCTGTGGCTATAGGGGAATCTAAATATTATTCAAGCAGGGTAAGGACATAATACCATGAATTACCAGCAGTGCTAGGGCATCTATCCTGTAAAATGGGAGGACAGAGTTTGCAGGTGCCAAACCCCTGTCAAAGACAAACTGGACACAAATGGCACTTTGATAAGCAGCAGGTGATACCTAATCTTTATTAAGCATTAAGAGCATAGTTTACTGGAAATAAGCAGCAAACCCAACAGGAGAAAAAATAATTTGCAATTTAATTGCATACAATTTGCTCAAAGATTTTACAGCACATCAACAACTCTTCCTAACTAGCTTACTTTCCCGCACAAAATCATTTTAACCTTTAAGTATAGTAGCAAGGTACCATTATATAATGCAAAATGTTATATAGTAGCCCGCACTACAGTATAAAAATACCTGGTCCAAGAATAAGAATTCTTTAGCTGTATACTACGATGTTCTGCTATAGACTGTACAAACTTCAGGCATTTAAGAACTACAACTATTCTCATTTAAGAAACTAAAGTAGAAAAAGATTTAAGGAATAACGGAATGAAACTGAAAAACAAAGCGACCAAGCACTCCTCAATCTGATCAAGTGCCATTTAGATTTGTAATGACAACTTTCACATTCACAGCATAAGCAACGATCACGGAAATGTAATCAAGAGTCGTTTAGTTTCTGGGCAGTAAACTCCGAGCAAAACTGAAAAAAGCGGCGCATCTTTTTAACGAAACCAGTGCTCGATATTAAGTCTCACCCGCACACGAACACCATTCTTTCGTCATTGAACATTAACAGCAGCGGAGGTCAGATTAAGGTTTGACAGGAAGTGGGAAATACCATTTCTCAGTTTTTTTTTTTTTTTTTTTAAAGAGTTTGCTACGCTTCCCCCAAGCAAGCCGTGTCCCTTGTAAATAGGTTTATTGCTTTTTTTGTTAACGTTAATATGAAGGGACCAACACTTCCTCATCAGAACCAGTGCACACCTTTTAAACTCCTACACACTCATATCCTTGGTCTTTGTCCGTCACAGTTTGTGGGGGTTCACCCACTTGTATGTCCCTTTGTAGTGGAACCCCACTCTCTTCAACAACTCGTCAGCTTCTGCAGGACCCCGACTGATAGGAGGGAAGAGGTACGAGGGGTTTGTGTGGGGGAGGAATGAACATAACAGTGTGTCAATTTGCAACATCTTGAAATTTTATCCAGGAGTAATACACAGTAATATCCTAACCCTGTTTTGAGAAAGGCTTCCAATTGGTTGATATATACTCAAATCATTGCATCCATCCCTTAATATTCTGCCAGGTGCACCATTCTACAAGTACTGCCTTGTAGTCAAGGAATAATCGTACACAAAATGATATAAAATAGATTTATATAAAATGTATTTGTCTGAATGGTAGGTGTTAGTAATACTAATACCTACCATTGAGAATAATACTGCAATAAATGTACTATATAGCTTTTTGAAGAACAATATTGTGGTTGAAAATGGAAAATGTTTAATTTTACCTCCCATAAGTATATGGAATCGGAGAGATCTTCTCTTTCTCAATCTGATGAAGAAGCGGAGTAAAGATTCTCCAGGCTTCCCTAAGCTCATCACTGTAAATAAATATTATACAATGGTTTTAATGGCTTTAAATATGACAAAGTGGTCTTGGGCAACATCTGGTGGTTACAAATATACTGCACCATTGCCACTATACAAACAGCCAAAGCGCCGTACAAAAGGATAAAATGGCTGAACTGAAGCACAATGCAGAAACTGACCTGCGCACAAAGTGCATCTGACTCCCACAGAAGACATCCAGAATGAGGCGCTCATAAGCATCTGGGAGCTTCACATCCTGACAAGAGGACAACACAGCAGATTACTACGACGGGTCAGCATCCAAAGGGCTGTAATGTTGGACAGAGCACGTTAATGGAATTCCAGAACCTTCCGTCTCTTGACTCAAATTATCATCAACACCCACAGCGAAACACAACCAGGCTCTCACTCTGTATCTGCTGCGGTAGGTGAGGTCCAACTCCGTCTCTTCGGGGCTAAAGTACACGCCGGGCTTCTTGCTCATCATCTTGGCATAAACCGCCTCGTTGGGCTGCACCCGCACCACCAGCTCGTTCCGCTGGCACTGGGCGCCAAATATGTCGCCAGGCACATCAGTGAACTGCAGCCGCACCTCCGCTTTGCGCTCGTTCAGGGCCTTTCCACAGCGCAGGATGAATGGGACCCCTGCAAGCCAAAAGGCAAACACAGAAACTTCCTTCTCCCAGTCTCTATGTCACAAACAAATGGACCCAAAACACTCAAATATACAGATGTTTAACTGTTACTACTCAGTAACACTACCCACACAGCAGAGCTCTTCAACAAAGGCAATCACACCTGGCTCATACCTACTGCTGCCAAGTACAGTTTTAAACCTTGGAGTGATAAGAAATACGCCACATTAAATCTGAAATGTAGACACTTGGCATGTGTATCTAAGGGAGCCATTTTATTTCCAACTTTATGAAAGAGAGAAGAAAAAACATGCAGTTTTCAATGTTCTTGTACACCAAGATGAACTAGGAGACCGAAATGGACGGGCTGAGGTTGCCAGGCCAAGGTGCTCACCATCCCATCGCTCATTGTGGACGTATAGCACCAGCGTACAAAAGGTGGCAGTGTGGGAGTTTTTGGGGACAGTGGGGTCGTCCAGGTACCCTGTCTTAGCCTCCCCCTCGCCATTGGGGTCACCAACATATTGCCCCAGCACAATGTCATCCATTGACACAGAGGAAATGCACTTTAGCACCTTCACCTGGGTGAGATGGTGTCGGAGAGACAAGCGTTAAAGAACCATACTTTCAGAAAGACAAGCGTTGCTTTGCAGAGTACTTTAGACCCTTCAGGAATTACAAACAGTTAAATGCATGTAGCAGTCATTATTTTCCAACAATTTGTCCATTTAACACTGACCCCTGAACATATCTTTAAGGTACTTTTGCCTAGCTTAGGACATTACCTGCAAACATTCACCATTGAATTTGTGTGAGCATGGTGTTACCTTTTCATCCCTCACGTCGTCAGAGCTGGTAGAGGCTGGTTTCTCCATGGCAACTAGAGACAGCATCTGGAGTAGATGGTTCTGCATCACATCACTGAAAGAAAAAGACACAGTAAAATGATTACAAATTCAAAGCATGCAAGAACCAGGCAGTACACTCCAAATCGACACCCTAACATATTATAACAATAATAATATTTACAGTTCCATCGTTCAATACTCGCAATGCAATTACCATGCAAAACGTATTTGTGCATTAAAATAAAGACTTCTTTCTGATGTATCAACACAAACATTTCTCCAATAGAAAGAAGTCTTTATTTTATATCAGAAAGGTTGGCAGTTCATGGATGTATGTAGAAATTGTAAGGCGTGTTACTCGCTTTAGATAGAAGCGTCTGCTGAGCAACTAAATTGGAAATTGTTATAACATCAGAGCCATTTTATGAAACCATTGTGCATCACGTAGGTTTGAGCAAAACATTGCTGTAAATGAATTACAATATAAAAACAGCAGCAAAGTAACAAAATTTAAATTACAGAAATTACCGGATGATGCCAAAGTCGTCAAAGTAACCACCGCGGCCCTGGGTGCCAAAGGGCTCCTTGAAAGTCAAGACCACGCAGGCAACACTGTCCCGATTCCAGATGGGACCAAAAATTCTATTCCCAAATCTGAAAGAGTTGCAGTGAATTAATGGAAAGAGACCCATATTAGTGACACGATTTATACCCAATATAAACCATTTAATCAATACAATACCGTAAATGAACACTTATGTATTTGACAAGATCTAGGACCAATTCACTGACTTAACTGTTCCTACTACTCAATTAGAGAAGTGTACAGTTCTTCAAAGTCTCTAATTTCAAATTCTTCGTTTAAAAAAACTCAAGTGTGTGCTAGAATGTGCGTAGTTTAACAGCAGCAGCACTGGCTAGTAATAGATTATGAAAGAACAGCACACACAGGACAAAGAACATTTTCACCAGGAAGGAAATAGCCTCTCTTTACATGATAATCAGCATTTGTCCTGCAAAAGCTCAGTTTTAACCATCCAGATGATGTTCTGTAGTCTCTTTCCATCAGAACTGGTTTACTTATTGCAATTTAACGCCGGTTGTGCAATATCCTTTCAATTCCATTCAAATATATCCAGATTTAGCTGTATCGTTTCGCATAATTATAACACTGAAAGATAGAAGTTATCACACAACTCCGATATACAAATATAAGTGCATCATGCCCAAGACCAAGAGAAGATCGGAGTGGGCAGGAAAAAGCAGGTTAGGAGGTTATGTACCTCAGGACCATGAGGTTCTGGACCATCTCCTTGCCTAGATAATGGTCGATGCGGTAGATCTGGTCCTCAGTGAAGAGGGAGGACAGGTGGGTGGAGAGCTCCTCTGAGCTCTGGAGGTCACGGCCAAAGGGCTTCTCCACAATGACTCTGTTCCAGCCCCTGACAAAGAAAAACTGTCAAATACACACACTTTACTGAATCAGGGAAGACACACTAATGATTATACCAAAAGGAGAGGGAAAGCATCAAAAAGTAATAAAACCAATCCGTGTTAATTGTAGTAGATAATTCTCATCTAATCAAAGTTGCCCAAGTATGGCATGAACAGATACATGGTTAGACACATGGTTTAATCTTTACTGAGAGCATGAGGTCTTAAAGCTTGATACTTCACAGAAACAAAGAGCAAACATTCTATATCAATACAATATTTCCTTCTACCCTGACTTAAAGCCATGGAAGAAGACAGGATGTATTTATCTTAACACCTCAGAAATGTTCCATTCTGGTTTAACAAAAGAATAGACAGGCAGACACAGACACACAAATCTAGCCAGCGCTGGCAGAAGACGCCTGTCAGGAGCCTTCAGCAAGGCTCCACTGTGAGTAAGTCAAACTGGCTGGCAGCCATTGGCCACAAACTGACTTTGTGCTCATGCAGTGCTTCCGGATGTTGCTGCTGACGTCATGGTACACGCTGGGCGGCAGGGCCAGGTAGAAGAGGCGGTTGGCACCCGGGCCACCGGGCTGGGCAAGAAGGTGAGTGTTTAGTCGGGAGAAGGAGCCCTCCTCGCTGTAATTGCCGCTCAGGTAGGTGTTCCTGCTGAAGAACACAGACAGACGCTCCGTCTCACTCTCCTCCACCTGAAAGAGATAAGAGTCCATTAAGAGTCTCACACACAGCTCTTCTAAACACCTTCTTTTGAGGCAGAACCTGAGAGAGGGATTAACACTTCCATACCAAGAAAGAACAAAAAAGAGCTTCAAAGAGACTTCAAAACACATACAAAATACAAAATACAAAACCACTTGGACAGATTGTAGAGCACAGTATTTGCATTGCTCTGTGCTCAGAGGTAGAGGAGTCCAACAGCTGACACTTAACAGAGCCATGTCAGGACCAGACATCATTTCTCAACATCCACCTTTTCCCTCACCTTCATGTAGGGCATGCAGGCAGCTCGGATGCCGTCTACAGTGAGGTCAGAGCGGGCAAAGCCCACAAAGTGAGTCTGCTCCGGGAGCAGTCCGTCCCGGAACAGCCACCTGGGAGAAAACAAGAGGAGGCAGGTTGGCTACCAAAGCACATGAGGGTCAAATGTCACTGGGTAGTGTTGCAAGAACGTGTGTTTCTGGTGAACAGAAACGCCAAGTAAACAATATACCCACCATAGTGTTGGATATATCTTCTTTTTAGCCAGATCCCCCTAAAATGAAGAGATTCAATAAAATCAGCTTCTCTCAGACCACGGTCCATGAGATACCATTGTGCATTTAACTGAGCAGCTGAATGAGTCAGATGTGGTTGACAGCAATTATCCATTATAAAGCTTATCCGAAAGAAATTGATAAACAGTGGGGTGGAGAGATTGTTCAATGGGTGCTAAAGGAAAGGATTAACAACGGCATCAAAGGATTTTTTAAGTAATCTCTAAACCCTGCACTGGCCATTATACAGTAGAACAAGATACATGCAACTTGCACTTACATGACTACAGTCACTCAGCTATATAATAACAACCCCCGCAAAATTTTAAAAATAAATTACAAACAGGGGAAATATCTACTGTCAGCAGCTTTATATTCAATCATGCATCATGGAACTCGACCACTGCCTCAGCAGTAACACAGTGCCAACACTCAAACTTCCGCTGAGTTTTGACCACTATAGCGGCAGGTCTGAATAGGTACTGTTGCTCAGCGACAATCATCCCACCAAAAGCTAAGCCAAGCCCAGACAGCCGCAGGAAAACAAAAGAAAAATGCTAGCGGTGATATGAACAATCAAGGTTCACGAGTGCCATGACATATCCTAAGACTAACAACAACGGAGATAAGTTAACAATTCTCCACCCATCTGGTCATAAAATAAACAAAAAGAGTTCTATTCATTCAAAATCAGTCAATGACTAGTTTATATCGATTGTGGTGGAATGAGTCACGCCGGCCTTCCACTCGTTCCCACTCACAGGGAAGTGCCGAGACACGGTGACTCATCAAATACACATCCCACTCTACCCTAACCACTTTTCTTGTCCCCTAATTAGGTCTTCTAATCAGCCCACCGTAAACTGACATGCAATGCCCAGGGTTGTAAATAAAAAGTAAAAATATTAGCCAGTTCAATGCCGACCAGTAACTCATGAACAGCATTGGATTCAATTACTACGGTCTCCAGCGCTATTACAACTGCACTTCACTGAAAACAAACAAGTGCCTTATAATACAGACATTCACTGCGATGATTTCATATCATTGATAATTCAGTAAACCACTGAAACCACACACAGAGGAGAGGGAAAAATAAAAAAAATTTAAACACAAGTTCTGGTTCTTCTTTTTACTAAATAAAAAGTGAGAAATTAAAGCAATTAAGTATGGAGAGAAGGAAAAAAGAACCACAGACAAAACAGAGGACAAGAGAAAGGGATCATATTTCTATAGAAACAAGGAAGTAAAAAATGTGGAGCAACTTCAGAGTGACTTGGCAGAATTTTAGATGAAACCAGAGAGAGTAGGAGAGAGGTTATTTTTGTTTTGTGATATGTACAGTATTTCATATGTTCATTTTTCATCTGCTTTGGCAAAACTTAATTGAATTTTGACATGCCATAATGCTTTTTTATACTAGAGCGACAGAGCGCATTAAATGATTAGTGACAGTCAGGGAATGAGAGACAGAAATGAACCGACAGATATTGCACCTCTATTGTATTTGGACCGTTCCCAACGATTTGGTAACTAAGGACCGTGTCCTTGCCACCCTCACACAACCGGCCAAACACGTCTCTCGTCCCACACGTTTCCTAATCTTCCACCCCCATTTTGGGAATTATGCCCCAACCCGTTCCTTAAGATGTACCTTTCCACTCATTCCAATTACAGAATAATATAATACGAGTTTCCTATAAATAAGCCTCTTTTTTTTCAAAATACATGAAGTAACTACTTGTCTTGTGTGGATGTCGTCCTCGTCTGAGCATGAGTATCTGCAGTTTGTTAAACCATGGCACATATTTCACCACATCAGGCCAAGCACGCACCGAAGCTCCCATGATGATGAAGATGTGGGCATCAGACTGATGGAACTCCTTATCATCATGTAGCTGTTTCCTCAGCTGCCCGAACACCTCCGAGCGAGAAAGCTGGGGGGCACTCATTATATCTAGGAGAGAAGGGTACAGAGTCAGATACTTCCAAAATAAACTTTATGTTAAAATAGGGGGGCACTCATTATCTCTAGGAGAGAAGGGTACAGAGTCAGATACTTTCAAAATAAACTTTATTTTAAACTAGGGGGGCACAAACTATTTTTTGAAGTTAAGGGTTCACATACAAAAGCCGAAATAAAGGGAATCCTACATAATACTAACTACCAAATGTACCGCGCAATTACTATTTTCGCATTACTACATACCAGCCTCCTGCACGATGCAGAGAGGTCTCTCTAACATCAGAGAGACACACGGGCAGATTCAGGAGAGAACAAATGTGAATAAAATCTCTTAACTTCCCTCCAGGGGGCACGATCTCGCATGAATACACAAAATAAAATTTAAAAACCCCACAAACATACAAAAAAGACACTGTTCCCCATGGCTAATGTTATTAAAGTCAGCACTCCAATCGTTCTTTTAAATTGGTTTAACCTTTAATTAATCCGAATTAGTGGACTAATAGTTTGCGGCCGCTAAACACTACAGCTCTGCAAATGCCCGATTCGACTGTATACTATCCATTTGGTTGAACACATTTTTATTAGCAAGCAAGCAATCCGTCGGGGTGAGTTAGTAGCTAAAAGGTAAAAGATTAAAAGAACTCAACACCTGCGCGTTTTCGGTTAACCAGCTAACACTTACTGCCATACATTAGTTTTTAGATAGATGCTGCTACCTACCTTTAAAAAGCTTCAATAAACCGATAAAACTCCTATCCCTAATTTCACTCACTACAAACTTCCCAGTTCAATCGATTGGTGCATTTCTACGTCTTTATATATTTCCGTATTCCTTGACAGAATGACGGAGCTGAATTCTAAAATTTTATTGGTTTAGAGAAGCTTACCAGCGCTCGCTCGACTCCCCATCAGTTCGCTAAAATTACGTCATGCAGGGTTGGAATAAAATCAACACGGAGGTGGGGTTTACGTTAAAAACGCCCTAGAGAAAAACAAACCAATCAAACTGCTACGAATCGCGAATGTCACATAGTCTGACCCTGAGAGCTGTGTCAGATCTGCAATGAGATTTAGGAGGTCTCAGTTGTGATGTTTTCTATATTGTTGCATTTTTTTTGTTGCATTGCTGACCTTTTTAAAGCTGAAAACCATGTTATCAAAGGCAAATACTGAACACCCAAAATATTCAAATATCATTTCAGATCAATTTGACAGTCAAGGTTTTTAAAGTTCTACCTTGGTGTTTCCTCTAGGCAGACGTCCTGGTGTGGGGTTATCAGTCTGGGACGGCCTCATGTTTTATTTAATCAACCTCAATAATACAATTTTTTATAAAGGAAGGACACTCAACAGAACCCGCAGTACCTATAATTAACGCTGACCAATAAATTAATGGAGAAATTTTAATACCCCCAAAAGGTATGTGTGAATACCAATGTTCAGTGCACTAAAATTAAATTAGAAAAAATATATATGATCTTACATGCAATGCATATACAATAATACTTACTGCTCTGTATTGAGAGTACAGTGGGGCTGCAAGTGGTACTGAGATTCTGACCAGATTCATTGAAGCCCGCAGATCTTGTTGATATCAGCTGTGTTCCAGCTATCCATCAATATCCGGACATATTTCTTACACAGTGCATTTATAAACTCCTTCATAGCCAAATGCTTCAAAATCATCAAACAGAATATGACACATCCACCTAACATATTAAGTAATTAATGCATTTAGTAGATCATATGCACTAAATTGTGTTCTCAATTGTAAGGCATAAATAAGGCATCTAATTGTGTGATGAAAAACTCAACAAAATGTGTGATAAATATCCTGGAGCACTGTGGCCAATCCTGTTGGTAAACAGGGGCATGCTTAGTATAAAGAATAACAGTATAAAGTTATCAGATCTGTTAACATTCTTTTCCAATGTAATCCATGCACAACATTAGAATAATCATTATTTTATAAGTAAATTTAGCCGAGTAACTGCCAATACTTCATCAAGTTAATCATGAAGAACAATTTCTTTATACAGCAAAATATTTTTCTCTCAGCCATTTGCTTTGTACTCATGTTGAGAAAAATTCAAATGGCGTTATTCTGCCCTCTTGTGGTTCACATGAGTTGCCAACATTCCCTAAGTATTTTCAGACTTATCTGTATATATATATACACACACACACACACACACACACACACACACACACACACACACACACACACACACACACACACACACACACACACACGGTTGAACTATAACTTCTATAAATTGGCCTCAGTTGTTTAATGAATACGCAGATTCTAATGAGCGTCTGCAACACGTTCGTATCCCCGAAACGTTGAAGCCCTGCCGTTTGGGCAGAACATATATCGACTGCTAGGGTACTCGTGTAATTATGAAATATAACCAGAGGGGGCTATTTTTGAGTACAACAGCTTGTGCATTATCTGTATTTTATTTATTTTATGTTTATTAGCCTAATTTTGTGTTAGTGATTAAGACAAACATCATGTATAGACATTCTTATATTAGGGTTAGGGGTTTGTTACAAAATTGCCATGAGTTCATTTTCTGTATTTAAATGTAGTTACCAAATGATCGAATTACCACAAAATTGCTAAAATAATCATGTTTTTCTGTTAGCATTCATACGATTAATTACAAGAATCAAGTCTCAATATTTGTATGAAACTGTACAATTCAGGTCGTAGGAATTCAAACGAATCTACAGAAGTCGTTTCTCTGGGGTTTACTGAATCATTAACTTTTTTGTTTGATAATGACCTAAGTAGATATGGTCACATTATGTTGAATCCTTTGCATTTCGGTCTATGCATCAAGCCATACACAACCGCACATATTCTAAACCGAAACTCAACCTTTTCATGCAGAGAGTGACACCACTCCGTGGAAGCGAAGCCAAGAGTACCAGTGGTTCCCTCAGCTTCTCAGAACCCTTTTGCACCTATCTTCGAAATTAGCGTCTGATAAGGGCATAAAGTAGATTTAACAGAATTAATATTAGTTTACAAACAATAGTTCAATATAACAATATAAAACCATACGTATATAAAAAGCGTTTACCATGTTTTATCATAAAATATGTATTCAAATTAGAATGGAATAGCCTAATAGTTTATTTGTGTCGTATAGCCCAGTACTGTTTTATTTATTATATGTGTCATGAGCCTGTCAGATTTCTTTAGATTACCTCTGATAACTGAATTCTGTATCTTACCTCTGGTAACGGAATCTTTCTTTTTTATTAATAGACCTACGAGTGTGGGACTTGGCATCACTTAGTTACGTGTTTGTGCTTCTTGGTTTTACTCACAAAGCCAGCTCGGCAGAGCGACAGAAGTGGGAAATTCAGGAACAAGCCACAGCATAAACAGTTGTACTCAATATTAGTAATTACTCCGCGGCCGATTAGACATCTCAGACTACTGATGTGTCAGACAATACATTAGGAAGGGGGAGATTAAAAAAAACTATTAATAGAGTGGCATTATAATATTGGTATTATATATAATATAATATTTCAAACTGCGAATGGCAAAGTTTTTTGGTTTTTGCCATTACGTTACTAGTGTAAAAAATTATCACGTAGTAGAAATTGGGTCTCGTATTAATTAATATAAAGCAATATCTGTAAAAGATAATTACGCCGACATTGCACCCAGTTCTTCCTATCTATCCACCATACTAAACGAGTTTTATCTGTCTACGATGAATATCAAACTATAATAGTGGTTTCTACTGTGTGCTGAGAACGATCCATTAATAGTCAGTTGCTAGTACCAATATGATATTGATAAGGAATAAACAGAAGCTGCTTGAAAACTATCAAAGACCGACATTACTTTTGCCACACTGTTTGGTAGACGTGGAGAGCAACCCAAAGAGCTGGTGTAAAAATCAGGGATTTGCCACCCATTCATAAAGAGCTCCCAGAAAGCGTGGAGACCGTCGTCTACTCCACTCAGCCTCTTCGTTATACTACCGTCGCGCACGATGGCAGCCATGAGAGATACAAGGAACTAGTCAAACAAATCCAGACATCAAATGCTAGTTATTATCAGCTATCTCGCGTTTTAAAATTGATCTTGTTTTTGTGTTTATACCTAGTTCAGTGATCTCCGGTCCCGGAGAGATGCAGTGTCTGAAGGTTTACGAGCTACCTCCAGATTAGCTCCTGGAAACACAGCGGGAGATTATTCGTAATAAGAAAATTGCTTACATTAAACAAGAAACAGAGTTGGTACGAAAAACTGTCACTGCTGTTATTTGGACCGAAGTTTCTGACCCCCAAAATAGCCAATGCACAGAGCGCACCAGTGTTTGCAAGTGTTCGAGCGATTTTTTTTTTTGAAAGAAGTTTTCCGGTACAAATAACGACTTCAATTAAACAATTAATAGGCGATTACATGCTTTTAGTATAATTATATATGGACGCAAGTCAGAATGGAGTTTTAATACCCCCCCCTTCTCTAGCCTCTAATCAGTTGTATAGTGTCTCACTGTCAATCTGAAGACAGGGAGCCATGGATGACGAGTTAAACGAAGACCCTTGGTAATTCTGCACACTTCCCCATTACACACATAAGACATGCAAGTCTTCCATATACCCTCAATCCATTCCCTAGTATTAAAAATGGTTTTGCATCAGTGACTAAAAATCGTCTATATTGGATATTGGATAAATATCAGACCACTTATTTGAGTCAGGACATCTAATAATTTTATAGTATAAAAAACTATTATTAAAAATGTGTTCGTTATTGTGACAGTATTATTAAAAGTACACTTTTGCTGCCATCTAGTGGCTGGTGGTAATTGCAAGTACAGTATTTGAAAATTATGCAGGGATAATTATGCAGGGCTAACCAGTTGCACTAGTATTTTTTGTTATTTTTAATGTGCTAATTATTTAATTATAATAAATAGTAGTTACAGTAAATATTGGACCCTTCATGAAAGATACCAGTCTCCATATAAGGATCCAGTTGGATCATCATAACACTATTTTATTTATTTATTTTTTACCCACCATCTAACGAGGTAATATAATTATATCAAAAATTATATAATAAAAATATAATTGATTCTTTATGATTATTTATCAATGGTACAAGAGATCGCTATTAAAAAGCAAAATGGGCCACCAGTATGCAGAAACTTTAAATATTTATGAAATTCAAGTAATCCAGGAATGGCAACCTGATGTTCCTATTGCACAAAGACTTTCACTATTCAGTAGTAAGTGGTCAATGGAGGCAGAGAACTGAATATAAAGGAAATGTTGATTTGCACAGGTGAAAAAATAATACCAAAGAAAATGAATTCGACTTGCAGGTAAATGTGAACACCTATTTCTAACACAAGTAACAGAAAAAAAAACTCCATGTGTACACTTCTGTGCCCATTTTTTTAATGAACACTTTCCCCCATATGCTCCCATATGTTCACATAAACAAACCCCATATCTGATATGTTTAGACATTAATCAATGTTGTTGAGGTTAAGCCAAAATATGTGCAATAGACCCAAGATGACTTTCAGCCCACTGATTGGTTATCCAGTAACAGTATAGCTATGACTGACTGGAATTCATCAATTTTATATGACCTCTAAATTGCAGCCCTATGGCTGTAATAAACACATGAATATCAGGCACCAAAACTTGCAGCTCTACTATAAAGTAAGAAAGACACAATTTCCTTTTAATGATTTCGAACACAAAATTACATTTGAGAAAAAACATGACAAACACAAAACAAATTAAAACAGCCATTTATTACTCTTCCATTTTTGTCTGAATCATTGTTTTCTTAACTTAAAATTGTATATTTTGAATAGTGAGAAACCTGTCTCTCTGAGTCAAAGGCAGCGAAGCAGAATCTGATCACATTTTGTGTGTGCCGCAGAAGCGCACTAGTGCTTCCTTGACTGACAACCCCAGCCTCTAACTAGCCAACCACATAACTCCCTCCCATATAGGCACCTTCATGACCTTCCAAAATATACCTGACTCAGCCAAAGACATGCCATTGCACTGCAAGAGAACAGAAGTTCTAGGAGCACAAGCTGTCCTTTAAACAAACATGATCCACTGTACTCCACAACTGTCAGACTGTGTAGTAAGACTGGAAGAGAGGTAACAAGCAGAAAAATAGAACACCATGAAAAAAACACTGTTCCTGATATTGGTACCATGAAAGTGTGCTGCTTAGCATCCGTTTTAATAGGCTTCCACAGCACGGCAGGTGCCTAACCATTGACACGCCTTACATATCATGACCAAAAAGCAACACAGAGTTAACATTAATTTCGAACGGCTTTGTTCACTTTTAATTGTAAAGAAATTGTAATTTTTCACTTGTAAAATGAAGTCAAATGTGATCATTAGAAAATCTGAACATAAAATAGTAGGAAGTGTGCTGTGGTACTTGATTGGTTGGATAAATATCTTCACGACGTATTTGTAGAAAAGGCATAAAGGGTACTTAAAAGGGTACCACTTAAAATTTGCAAACACTGCAGCAGGAATACAAACCTTAGAAACCGAATAGATGGAAACATGGTCATGTTTTCTTGGTTATGTTTGAGCCTTCATGAGTAATGTACTCATGAGCAATCTCAACTATTTACAATTATAATGAAGGCTACTGTTTGAAACATCATTCATTGGCACAGGGGCTGGGCTAATTTTATTGAGTTTAGTGGATCAGTTAGTACTATACGTTTATGCTCACATGGGACCTGTAAGAGTTTTCTTTTTTTCAGATTCCTCTATACTTTCAGCCAGGATAAAATTATAACAACAATAATAAACAGATACATACAGAGGAGATATAAAAACAAAAATTTTAACTAGAAACAAACAAAAACAGAAAGGATACCACAATCAGACATGCTTTAGAACATAATCGATTTGTTGTATCGTATAAATCTCACAGTGAAAACAGTTATGCCCCTTGAAGATTATAAAGCACAGTATTCAGTCACACAAACACACACACACACACACACACACACACACACACACACACACACACACACACACACACACTCACACATATATTAGTAAGATTCAAACCAACTGTCTGGCTGGTACTTTGGTATCCAATGCCATTGCATTCCACACTTTTTCCTTAAGAGTGGCATTGTACCAATAGTGTCTACTTTGAAAGAGAAGAAACATAACTGAGAGCACATATTAATCAAAAACATAATAGTGTGCAGAGTGTGCCTGACAAGCCATGGGGTGCCTGACATTTCTATGGGGCAGACAAGGCCAGAAGTTGGTTTAAAAAGCAAGACTGCCATTGTTTCCTTGGTCTTTTTATAAGCCGGAAAGGGGAAAAAACTGATGTGGATCCACTGATTATTTATTTGTTTTCCTTCATGACTGTTTAGCATCATAAAAAAATTGCAAATTGCCTCTGCTGCTGAAAATCATGGAAAAACTATTTCCAATTTATATAATCTGAATTATAATAATCATAATGGTGGCAAATGTTTAAAAAGAAATGAACAGACATTTTTTTGTCTCCATTAAATAATTTGCTCTTTGGTTGATATTTTTTTTTACATAATCTAAAGTAATTCTCTCAATTCTCTCTCTCTTTGTGTATATATGTATACAAACACATATTTCATTTTAGGAAAAATGTTATCTAAAGTAAAGGGACATTTTAGAATGAATAAGAAGGATTGGTGTTGCCTGCCGTGTAGAGGCCAACCATCCAACTTAAAATCCCACAGGTAAATGTGGTAGATCCATTATCCACTGACTTATTTTTTTAACTCTGACCATTGAAAAGCAGTTTCTTGCAACACTTGCTTCTACGATGAAGTGTTAACTAGTTAAAATGGGCCAGGGGGAAGGGGGAATGCAAATAAAAGTACCTTCAGGTATACCTTTGGTAAGGAAATGGTAATACGTTTGAATTTCAGTTTCAGTATTTATTTATTTTTTCTCGATATATTATCAATGTTATATTAAAAAAATATGAATATCGATACAGGTCTCTACATATGGGTGACAGCATATATATAAAGAGAGAGAGACACGCACAGAGGATTCCAAATGTATTCTCACCCTTGGTGAGTTGTAGGAAACACAGATGTACCACTCTTCAGTTTTCTGTTCAAACAAATGAAAATACATAAAACATTGGTCTAGAGATTGTGACAGCCAGTCAAGACGATTGATTTTGTGTATTTGTACCTTCCTTCTGCTTATCGAAGGAGATACTTTAATACTTTATTAAATCTTTGTCATGAACACCAGATTCAGTGTAGTTTATCAGATGTAACCTGATTATTGGTCCCAACAGCTGCTCTTTAACTCTGCCTCCCACATTACTTCTCAGGAATTATTCTCTCTCTCTTTTTGTGCCAGTGCCCTTCAGTATAATTATGATAAATACTG
>JAOVYW010032560.1:0-11324 GCA_025775045.1 Hiodon tergisus
AATGTAACTACAATAAACATGGTTTGGAAGGCAGTCTGTTGCTGGAACTGCAACACAACCACAGTTCTTTACCAATTCCAATGAACAGGAATTGGGTGAAGGCGGAACTACCTAGGGCCAACTACAGTTTCAACAGAAAAGAGTAAAACAATCATTGTTTGTCGAATTGGAAATCACGACAGATCTCGTACAACGCTGTGTACTACTCCCTTCACAGAACAATGCAAACTGACTCTAACCAGAATAGAAAGAGGAGTGGGACTCCCTGGTGCACAACTGAGCAGGAGGACAAATCCATTAGAGTATCTAGTTTGAGAAATAGATGCCTCACAGGTCAACTGGCAGGTCAACTGGCAGCTTCATTAAATAGTACCCGCAAAACACCAGTCTCAATGTCAACAGTGAAGAGGAACTCCAGGATGCTGGCCTTATAGGCAGAGTTGCAAAGAAAAAGTAATATCTCAGACTGGCCAATAAAAAGATAAGATTAAGATGGGCAAAAGAACACAGACACTGGACCGAACAAGATTGGAAAAAAAAGTGTTATGGACAGACAAAGGTTTGAGGTGTTCGAATCACAACGAAGAACATTTGTGAAATGCAGACCAAATGAAAAGATGCTGGAAGAGTGCCTGGTGCCATCTGTCAAGCATAGTGGAGGCAATGTGATGATAAAGTGGAAGATTTGTACCGGGTAAAAAGAGATCCTGAAGAAGGAAGGCAATCACTCCATTTTCCAACGGCATGCTATACCCTGTGGATGGTGCTTGATTGGAGCCAATTTCGTCCTACAAGAAGGCAATGACCCAAAGCACCAAAGCACAGCTCCAAACGATGCAAGAACTATTTAGGAAAGAAGCAGTCAGCTGGTATATGATAATGAAGTGGCCAGCACAGTCACCGGATCTCAACCCTATTGAGCTATTTTGGGAGCTTGACCATACGGTACATAAGAAGTGTCCATCAAGCCAATCCAACTTGTGGGAGATGCTTCAGAATGAGAATGTCAAAGGTCTGCTGTAATTGCTGCAAATGGAGGATTCATTGACGAAAGCAAAGTTTGAAGGACACAATTATTATTTCAATTAAAACTCATTTCTAACCTTGTCAGTGGCTATATTTCCTATTCATTTAGCTATATTTACTGTTCAGACTCATTTCATGTATGGTTTCAAGTAAAACAAGGAAATGTAAACCCAAACATTTGAATGGTAGTGTGTGTGTGTGTGTGTGTGTGTGTGTGTGTGTGTGTGTGTGTGTGTGTGTGTGTGTGTGTGTGTTTGTATATATATATAATTTATTTTCTTAATGTTACAAATATTTCACTAAAGTAGAAAACTGAGATTTCAAAAAACAGCACACTCCTACTACTAAAGTCTAAATTTGATACATTTCATTTCTAGCCGACCTGGACATTTTATTTGAAAAAACACCACAATTATACCCATTGCTTTGACAAATGACCTTCAGGTCTAACAAGTGGTCAGATGTCTTGACTGACAACTAAAAACTAAAAAGGTCTCATTGAAAAGAAAACAACATCTGAGGAAACAGAAATCTTAGACATTTCTTGGATATCAGATGCACAAAGAATTGGATAGAATCTTCAACTACTATTTATTTGCATTATTACATTTACATTTAAATTTTGTCATTTAGCAGATCCTCTTGTCCAGAGCGATGTACAAAATGCTGTAGATTTAGGGTTCACGAGTGCAATACGAAACTGAGCTATCTTGCTCTATAAACAAAGAATGAGAGTACGTAAAAGACTAATGCTGTCAAGAGATAACATATCAATAAACATACTTAACCAACAAAATTCACCCAACATTCTATACCTAAGCATTAAATATGTAGACAAGGGTATTCCAACCATAAATATGAGCATCCAAGCATTTCCTGGTGAGGGGTGTGGTTTCAGGACTGAAGTGTGAGGTGCTGTTGGAAGAGGTATGTTTTTAGTTTCCTCTTGAAGACGGTGAAGACCTCACACCATCTGATATCCTCAGGAAGGGCGTTCCACCATGTGTAGAGGGAGCAGTGGAGAAGTCAGACAGTAGAGACTTGTAAGTGGACAGGTCAGTTGGCTGTTTGGACTTTCTGTTTGGACTTTCTCCATATGCGTTCCGCAGGCCATAGCGGAGCATGGGAGGTGCGTTGGGTGTCAGGGAGAACCAGGGTTTAGGTGGAAGTTTGCTGGTCTGGGGGTGAGAGGGCAAAGATGGTCAATTGAAGAATACATTGCAGAAAGCATAAGAGGTATAGCCGAGTCAGTGGGGAGTGCGGAGAAAGCGGTGATAGGAGGGAGAGAGGAGGAAATTGCTGAGGATAGGTTTCAGGAAGACAGGGAGCGAAGATTGCGGTGGAGAGAGACAGTGGGAGGAGAGGGGTGAGGGAGAGAGGATAAGATGGGTAGAGTAATGGAGATGAGGTGGTGGTCAGAGAGGTGGATAGGTGTAACACTGAGACTGGTGGTGGTACAGAGCCTGGTGAGGATTAGGTCCAGCTGCCGACCAGCCTTGTGTGTGGGTGGAGACTTGGAAAGTTTGAGATCGAAGGAGTTGAGGAGAGCGATGACGTCAGTGGTCTGGACATCGGACTCAAGGTGGATGTTGAAGTCACCCAGAAGTAGAAGCGGGACACTGTCATCTTGGATTGCGCTGAGGAGGAACTCCAGTTCTTCGAGAAATGACCGTAGTGATCCTGGGGGGCGGTAGATAACAATAATGTTAAGCCTGGTGGGAGTAATAATTTTACGAAAAGAACGAAACCAAGTCAATAGTCCAATTGACAAAAAACTATCTATAATCCCAACAAATAACCTGGTGGGAGTAGTAATTTATAGTTATTAATTATAAATTGTTCAGCAATGTAAACTAAATATAGTTTTCAAACCAGTACTGATAAATAAATAAAAAATACTCAATAATAAAAATCCAAGTCTAGATGGCATTTGAATACATTGCATACAAATATATCATGTTTGCTAACATCACAAGTTTTTTTGTTCTCAACAATGAAAATATATATATTATAAACATGCAATTTTTTTGTGTATATACTAACATACACAATACACTTACAAAACAAACATCAAACATATATAATATGTAATAATGTAATACACCATATTGGCAACTGATTATTGTAATGTAATAATTTCACTGTACTGACTAATAGACATATTATGAGATATTTCTTTGATTTTTTGATGTCTACTACTACCAAAGATATCAATTGTAGTTTCATTATAAAATTGAGAAGCGTAAAATATGTAAAAAATTACATATTTACCAAGACTGCTTGGTAAGAGGAACAAGATCATTTTTGAAAGAAGCTATGAAACCATCAAATTACAAACCTGAAAATATGAGAATCATTGTGACGGCCACTTTTTGTGCTTGCTCTCAATATGCCGTACAATGGGATAGTTAATCTGTCCAGATTGAAAATAAATGTGGCTGTGAGGTCCCTGTACCAGGGTTGAGGTCAATTCCATTTTCTAAAATCCAATTAAATTCTTTCTTTTAAAATTTTAGCAATACAATTAATTATTAATTCAATTCTATTTATCTCAATTCCAAATTCAAAACAAAAAGAAATTGTATTTCTCTAAACCAGTCTATCACTATCAGGAATCAGGTGAAGACCCAGACGTATAAAGTTGGGGTAAACAAGATTGAATCGGAGAATCGAGGGGGCAGGAAAAAGACAGGTCCAGGGCAGGCGGAGGTTGATAATACAGAGCAGAATCTAAATGTTACAAAATCGGCAGGCAGGTTCAGGGTCGAGTCAAGCAGAAATTGGTAATTTGGGTCAGAATACAGAAGGTACTAACTTGGCAGGCAAACATAGGGTCAAAAACAGGCAGAGTCAAAAACCAGGAAACACTAGTAAACAAGGACCGTTGAAAACAGTAGTTCGGGAAGAAATGCTGGTATGCTTGATGAGACAAACTGGCAACAGACCACAGAACACAGGTCTGAATACACTGGGAATAACTCAAGAGGAAATGGGGAACAGGTGACTATTGACAGACAACGAGGGGCTGATGAACCGACAACGGGGAGCTAATTGACACCAATAAACATATGCATGAGGGACAAACACTGAGACATAAACCAAAAACCATGTGCCCAGGCAAAAACTAAAATAAACAAAATAGTGCCGCTCAGGCAGAAGTCCTGACAATCACAGGTTAAACTGGCTAAGAAAAGGTAGGTCACTTTGTGGAAGGTTGGAGGAATCGGAAATAATGTACCGCAGGGGGTTCTTCTTGGTGCTTGATTTAGGCAGCCAGTCCTACACAGGAGATGATACTGCTCTTCAGATTATCCTCAGTTTATCTCGCCCATGCCGGGGCAAAAAAATAAAATAATATCTAGATATCTAGATATTATTTTATTTTATTTTATTTTTTTCAACTAATTTAACTCTTTTATTTTAAATGTTGTGAGAGTTACTTTTCCAGGTCATTACATTTGATAATCATCATTAGTCTAAACATATTTCCTCCCAAACTAAACAATCTCCAATCTGGTTCAGATTAACCTTGTATGGCCAGATACTTGTATGGCAGGCTAACTTTGTCAGGAAGGGAATCCTTGTATTTCTCCTAAGAAAAAGCCAATGGGTTAGTGTCTTCCACTGAAGCCTCGGAGGTGGCTAAACTTACTGAGTACCTCATCTGGAAATAAGATTGACTCAAGCATCTTTAGCTGTTCTTTTGGCCTTTTAAATCTGCAGTTTGCACTGTCCCTCGATTATATCGACTGCTCTCATGAATTTGTAGTGATGGGACACCTATGGCAGAAACTGTCTGAATGGCTAAGCCCACTCTAGACCACCATGCACGAACAGTTGAGGAGAATGAGCAAAGAAAGAACTCGGGTGCAAAGTAATTCTATTTACTATTCACAGGCACAACCTCACCTTCATATTGCTTTGTGGGATATAGTGAAGGCTTTCACAATGCAACATTGTCAGTGAGAATACCGATCACCTTTTCTGCCCTGGTTTACACTTCAATGGCTTCCAGATATGTTCTGAATATGTTCAATGTGTGAACCATTTCTTGCAGGTCAACATGCAACATACATTGAAGTCCTTGAGTCCCATGATTCCCCAATGAAGAACCTCGTATCCCTGCTTGACCATTGATCAATTGTAAATTGATTTTTAGGAGAATCTGAATTGCAGTTGTGGCATGTTGTTTCATTAGGTGCTAGAAGGCCTGGAAAAACAGGAAGAGGCATGAGAGCTGTTTGTGTTCTTTAAAAATATCCAACTAAATTCAAATTTAAAAGACTGAACATTCAGTCAATTTTGGAATTTGTCAGATGCTGAATGCAGCAAAGTAAAAAACAAACAAACAACCTATTCTGAAGATGTCAGAGCCCTCACAAAAGACAAATGGAGGGAGATCACACAGACAAACTTTCCATGCAGCTCAGACACAGATCACGCAGACCATGACCGCACAGATGCTGTTGCATGTAGGCTAACACTTACGGTCTGGTTTTAACTATGTTGCCAAAAACCCTGGGTGATTTATTTGTGGGACATCTGTAGATCACTTGGGTGAGCAGTGAGGTATAGACCAAAAATTGCATCAAAAGGTGTAGGAATTAACCTGTCGAATATGAGCGGTTTTGTGGAGATTTTCTGCTTTTCTGTTTAATATGATTGTTACGTCCCCACACCTGCATACATGTGTGTCCTTGTGTTTTTTGTTTCCTTCTGTTTCTCTCGCTGTCATCCCATCAATCAGATGTCCGACTGCAATTGGCCATTCGTCCTTGTCACCTGTCAATCAACATCAGCACACCCATTTCCAAACCAATTACGTTCCCGTCTGTCAGAACATAAAACACCAGCGTTATTTGTTACCCATTGAGCAAAAGGTAGAGATGAGATTTAAGATTTGAGAAGAGAGTTTTGAAATTTTTGTTCGTAGATTAGATTAGATTTGTTAGTATGTTAGTATTTGTTAGTTGTTCATAGTTACTTTCCTCGCAGAGGTAAGATCCGTGTCTATTCAGTATTTGTTATTTGTTATATTTGTGGTCATGACGTTCGTTTGTTGATTCTTGTTTGTGTCGATATATTAGAAAACGGCATTTGTTTTGTTTCCCCTGTACACGGTACAGTGTTTGAGTTTCTTTTGTTTTGCCCTTGTACCCGGTACAGTATTTTGTTTACTTTTTGCATCCCCTGTACATGGCACAGTGTTTAATTTAGTTTAGTTTATTTGCACAGGAGCAAGGGGATAGGTAAGCCACTCTTGGGTATATATTACATCACGTAGTATACCTGTGTATACAAACATTAGGTTAGGAACAGTTGCCACCCCATGTATTTGGATTAGTAAGTTTTCACGTTAGGCAGTTTAGTTCTTTTTATTACTTGCTTTGCTTTGGGTCCGTTCTCTATTCCCTTGTTTTCCTGTGTCATTCCATTGTAAATAAATATTATTCATTACACCACAGTCACTTGTTTGGGTCAGTTTGTCCCACAACGCACAGTTCCTCCCCCTGCGCTGGGCAGTATTAGGCCCTTCCTTACCCCCTAGAGTAAAATACACCTGAAGGGTCGTAACAATGATTAATACATGTTAAGCAGTTTAAGTTGTTGCTGCGTTCGGTAGATGGGTGTTGCATGTTAAAAAATTGAGAACATGTTTAGGTTTTATTTGGGCAACGGTAATTGTGGGCAATGGCTCCCAATCTCTGTTCTAGTTCATCCCAAAGGTATTCAAAATGGGTTTAGGTTAGGGCTCTGTGCGGGCCAGTCGAGTTCTTCCACACTAAACTTATCCAACCATGCCTTTATGGACCTTGCTTTGTGCACCGGGGCACAGTCATGCTGGAACTGAAAACTGTTTTCACAAAGTTGGCCTAGGCCCTTAGTTCCACTGAAGAGAAATGTTAATGCCTCACCTTACCAAGAAATTTTGGAAAATTCTATGCTTCCAACTTTGTGGCAACAGTTTGGGGAAGGCCCTTTTCTGTTCCGGCATGACTTTTTAAAAATACAATTAGTTAAACTGTAAGTCTGTACCTTGCTACAATTGGGTGTGGTCGCTTCTCTTCTAATCGTTTTGAAGGTTTTTGGAAAAAAAACAAAGGGCTAGTGTAGTTTACCCAGAATTTACTAATGTAATCTCATCTTTCCCCTTTTATACTCTCAGCTTGCAGGCCAGCCAGGTAGATTTCCAGTTCAAGAATATTTGTCACACCAAAACTAAGTTATAAAATGAAATGTCAGCTGTTCTGAAACTGAAAACATGCCTCTGCAGATTCACCAGTGAAATAATATCACTACACTTATCTAACTGGGTCACCGTCAAAGGAGCTGCTCCTTGAGCAGAAAGAAATGCGGTGTTGTGAGGGATAGGCCGAGACAAACGCTCCTTTCCTAATAGGTGCCATCCCCAGGAGGTGGCATCCTGAGGTATCTACTCTTGCTGGGTCATTAAGCAGGACCCGGCAGCCTTTCACTTTTAATTGCCGTCATTGCTCAGATCCCAGAGCTGAGAAGTCTTCCGCCAGCGTCAGCAACAGGGCAAACCATTCATTTAAACCAGTCCAGCCATCATTACATCCGGGCTGTAACTGTGCATAGAAACCAGTCCTGTTATAATAATGTAAGGTTATTATCATGAGCCCGCTTCCCTGAAATAGAAATATTAACCGTCACTAATGGGTTGTTTCCCTTTAAGAACCCATAACTTCTGAAGCGTCTATGCCAAATCTTGCGATAACATGCCTGACTTCATGTTACAGCATTCCTTTATTTTTTATTTTTTTACATCTGAGCCACTGCAGCACCACAGCGACCTCAGGGAGTGATGGTTAACATTTCTATTAAAGAGAACTTGGGTTATAACCTGGCTCCTCTCTCAAATACATAATATGAATGATCATTAATGGGTAATTGAAAGGCGCCTGGCTCCGACATGCAGAACTACATAATGTACATCACACAATGACATGTAGATACACATAATCGACTCACAGACTTCAGAAGAGGGTCTTGGTTCAGACGCCACACTCACACTTGTGCCGAGTCCAGGGTGTTTTGCATGTCCATGATGTTGTGAACATGTATGGAGTCGCCCAGAATGTTGCATTTCAGATGTCGACGACTGACACATCCTGGAACATCCAAGCCTGGGTCGAGCAGTTTGCAGTTTGAGTGGATACGCCTTCTTTATGGTCTCTGTAATCCACCTTGACTGTCTATGTTTAGACAGGGCCTGACTCTGCAACTGGGACCAATAACAGCTGTTTGGACATGTGCAAGAAGGCTGGCCTGGCTTTTGTAGCATGTTAATTACTTTGTCGGACAGGCCCAGAGAGTTCAACATGAGGTGATCAGGGTCCAAATCCACAGCTGCAGGATTAGGATAAGTTGTGATGCAACTGAGTGGCCTGTGCCTGACTGATCAGGTCACAGCGATTGAGCAACTCATGTGGGATGGCTGCATCAGCTGCATTAAGGATGCAAAGCACAGTCTCCTGGGCTACAATGGAGCCTCTCGCAAGATTTGGGCCCGTTCCTGCCTGATCTTTTCCAGACAAAGATGGATCAGGGTCATAATTGGTAACACATGGAACAGACTCAAGGGCCAGTGCTGGGCCATTGAAAGCTCCCCCATGCACCCCAAGTCCCTCCTTATGGACAAACAAAGGGTACAATGTGGGGGCAAAGAGATCGAGCTAAGCCCTCCCAAACATGGATCAAATGAGGCTCACAACCTGTGCCATCCAGATTGGAGGCCGCATTTACCACTCTTGGGTGAATTGTCAGGATGGAGAGAAGATCTTTGTTTGACCAAAGCAGAAGCTTGGTCATGAGACGCTGGAGATAGGGTGACCTCATGTCACCCTGATGAACACCACTACCCTCTATGTTCCTCTACAAATGTTTGCAGGCTCAAAAATACCATCAGAAACTCCAGGATGTTTATGACTCCCATACCACTTGCACCCCCCTAGCATTCCAGAGGTCATCCCATCCATAGTTGGAGGCATCCATAGTGACCACTTGTTGTAAGGTGACTGCTCCCAGCTGTACACGTATAGCGTCTTTGAAAGTATTTAGACCCCTTCAACATTTTTTTGTTTAGCGGACTTAGTTTATAATAGATTAGATTAATTTAATTTTGCACTCAACCTACATTTAATACCCCATGATGATGAAGCAAAAAAAAATAATCACTTTTTCTTAATTGTGTGCTATGTACGCCGGTCCCTTATTCAGCACTTAGTACAAGGGTCTTAGTACAAAGGTCAGCGATCACAGCTTTGAGTCTTCTTGGGTACACCTATACCAGCTTTGCACACCTGGATTCCTCCAATCATTCCTCGCAGATCCTCTCAAACTCTGTCAGATTGGATTGGGAACATTGGTAAACTACGGTCTTCAGGTCTCCCCACAGAATGGCATTCGTTCTAGGCCTTGGGTGAGCCACTCAAGGACATTTACAGACTTGTCCTGAACCCACTCCAGCATTGTCTTAGCTATGTGCTTTGGGTCATTGTCAGGCTGAAAGATAAATTTTTTCCTCAGTTTGATATCCTGTGCCCTCTGGAGCAGGCTTTATTCAAGAACCTCTCAATCTATCTGTACTCGGTTCAGCCTTCCCTCAATTCTGACCAGAAACTCTGAAGCTTTTATTAGAACCACTTAGTCTTCTGTGACTAAGGCCTGGTTACTTAGCATAGGCAGATGGCCAGCTCTTCCTAGAGTCTCCAATTTTTTCACTGTGATGGAATCCAATGTTCTCCTGGGAACTTTTGACTGCTTTAGCAATTTTTTATCACCTTCCCCAGATCTATACCTTGACACAATTCGGAGTTCTACGAAAAGTTCCTTGGACTTCATGGCTTGGTTTTTGTTCTGATATGCACTGTGAAGTGTGGGTCTTTCGAAATCGTGGCTAATCAATTTGGCACAGGTGGACTCAAGTATCTCAAGGATGTTCAAAGGACACAGGATACTCCTGAGCTTAATTTGGAGTGCCACGGGAAGGTGGTCTGTGTACTTATGAAAGTTAGATATTTCAGTTTTTCCTTTCCAAATTTTCCAAAAATTGGCACAAATTTTTTAAAATGTATTTTTTGATATTGTGGGTTCTCTGAGTGTGGCAGAGTCTTCCCTAAGCATCTCAAACCTTACCAAGACAACAAGTGACATCAGATCATCCTCTTGTTGTATCTGTGAACTGGCATTTCAGGTAGGAGGGGTGTAAGAAGAGGAAAACAAAGTGCAAGCAGGCTGCATGGTGCTCGCCAGAACGGCCTTGTCCGCACTCCCAGAGCTCGTGGCCATATGTGATGAAAATGATTCTCAGTCATGAGCAAAATCAAGATATAAGACAGTTTAAATAACAACTTAAATTGAGCTTTTAAGCAAGAGATGTCAAAAACACAAAGATGTCGATGTCAAAGATGAAATCAAGGGTCAACTGTGCTTTGTGGACGACGTGAGGAGCAAGGCAACTCTAACAATTTCAAGTAGGACTCAGCCTCACCGACAACAAAGGTACTGAGCTCAGAAGTTCAGATGACGTTTAAAGGGTTTATGTAAACTTCAGGCAAAAAATATATTTACATTAGTGTTATGTGGAATTTTGCGCCAAAATAATACGAGATTTCTTTTTAGTTTGTGGTTGTGCGTGAAAATCCCAGTAGATCAGCAGTTTCTGAAATACTCAAGCCAGCCTGTGTGGCACCAACAGCCATGCCACATTCAAAGTCACTTAAATCACCTTTCTTTCCCATTCTGATGCTTGGTTTGAACTTCGTCTTGACCATGTCTACATGCCTAAATGCAGTGAGTTGATGTCACATGACTGGCTGATTATATATTTGCGTTAGTTAGCAGTTGAGTAGCCAGTGAGTGTATATTCCCATATTTCAATTGTGTCAATTAACACGAATAAATTACATTGTTTCAAGTTAAGGTATCAACCTGAATATTGTAGGATCAGATCCTGCAGATCTTTGGGACTTTGTTTTATCCTAGAACCAAATCTAATTTTTTTCAGTCCACATGTAAAACATGACCTGTAAACATGCAAGTTATCTTGTGAAATCAGAAGTTAATAAAATTATTCTCAACAATACTAACCCTGATCCATGTCATATAAATACTGATTTTACTAAATATAGAGACATTTTGACATATTTGGCTATTTGCATTTTTTGGTTTATGTCATTTGTATGGAGGGAATCACACACTATGGACATTAGACTCTTTAATTCAACTCCTAGTGCCAGCTACCGGAGGATGGGCTCTCACATTAAGCCAGTTTC
>JAOVYW010032560.1:11424-28870 GCA_025775045.1 Hiodon tergisus
CCAGTTTCTTCCTGCCAGTTTTTCCTTGCCACTGTTGCCACTGGCATGCTTTTGGAGGGTCAGGCCTGGGACATATTGTATTTTTCTGTATGTAAAGTGTCTTTGTGACATGGAAACATGTGAAAAGCTCTTTATAAAAATAAATTGATTGATTGATTGTTTTCTGGAGTTATGTTTTGTTTGTTGTTCAGTTTGTTTGTGTGAAAATAGATACAGGTAGCCAGAGAATGACTAATTCTTCCAGTGTTGTAGTTATATTATTTTCGGATTTAGTGATTGAGTTTTTCCTGTGTTTCGCTAAAATTGGGTATTTTTTCGGTGCCATCAACTGTAATAACACTGTTTTGATATAACAATCGAGTGTTTGCTGATTTTCTATCGGGAGTGAAGGGCGTGTCACTACTTGCAGGATCGCAAAAAAAAATAACACAAAACGTAAATAACCATTAGGCATTAATAGTAATATTGCAATTCAGTCATGTCCCATACAACATATGCCCTTTAAATTTAAATATTAACACAGCATAGTTGCAATTCCAACTGCAGAAGGTTCCTCTTAATTCACAAACCCAAATTCAAAACATGATGTGATTGAATTATAAGGAGGAGGTGTAAATTATCCATAAGTTAACCCCAACCCTGCAAGCAAATGTGATTTAACTGTAAACAGCTGAATTTACACGTAGTTACAAACTAAAAATAACAATAGCATAGTATCTATGAAAAAGACTCACCGGTTTCAGCAGAGAGCAAAGATACCATCATGTCCGATGTAGCAGAGAAATGGGCTCTTCCGACAGCAGAGCTATTTTCTTGCTCAAGGTGCCAAGGCCAGTTTAAGTGAAGGGATATATATATACAGTTGTAATCAAAATTATTCAACCCCCCTTGCAAATCCGATTTATTGTCAAAATTGACAGACTTTCAGCTGTTTTCAATGAACAAATGAAACAATAGCAATTGATATAGCTGAACACAACGAATTCTTCAAGTGGTTTCCCTAAATTCAACTGAAAATGCAACTTATAATGACTTCTCCAGTCTCAAAATTATTCAACCCCGTCATGGCATGCATCTTTAATACTTAGTAGAGCACCTTTTTGCTGTTATGACCTGCTACAAATGAGATGCATGGCCAGACACCAGCTTCTGGCAGCGTTCCTGAGGAATCTTAGTCCATTCCTCAGTGAGCAATGGACTCCAGTACAGTAATATTCTTGGGTTTTCATGCTGCAACTGCCTTCTTCAAATCCCACCAGAGATTTTCTATTAACTATCAGGTGACTGTGATGGCCACTGTAGAATCTTCCAGGACTTCTTCTGCAACCAAGCCTTGGTGGAATTTGAGGTATGATTGGGATCATTGTCCTGTTGGAAGGTCCAATGACGCCCAAGCTTCATTTCCTCACAGACGGCATGGCGTTTTCTCCTAGGATTTCCTGATACTTTAATTAATCCTTCTTGCCTTCCACATGCTGCCGGTTTCCAGTGCCAGAGGATGTAAAGAAGCCCTAGAGCATCACCGAGCCACCACCATGCTTGACTGTGGGCAGAGTGTTCTTTTCAGTGCATGTTTCATTCTTATTCCTCCAGACATACCGCTGATCCATCCTGCTGAAAAGTTCCAGTTATGTTTCATCACTCCACAGAACAGAATACCAAAACTTCTGTGGCCAAAACCAAAACTACCAAAACTTTTCTTGCTTTTGGGTCAGTAGTGGCGTACATCTTGGAGTTCTGGCATGGAAACCTTCTGCGTTTAGTAAGCGCCTTACTGTGCTCACTGAAACCTCAGTACCTGTTGTCACCAAGTCTTGCTACAGGTCTTTTGCAGTCACTCGAGGGTTTTTCACAACCTGCCTTCTCAGAAATCTGGTTGTAGCGGTTGATAGCTTCCTTTTTCTGCCCTGTCCGGGTAGTGTAACGACTGTACCCTTAACTTTGAACTTGCGAACTATGCTTTCAACGGTGCCTCTAGGAACATTCAGTGCCTTCGCTATATTTTTGTATCTAGTTCCTTGTTTGGGAAAGGCGATGATCTCTTCTTTTGTCTTTCTGGACTATTCTTTTGACTTTTTTTGATATTTCTAACATGCAGTCAAACATGACACTCAACAAACCCCTAGCCAGTTCAGGTATTTCATTTGTTCCAGCTCAAACACACCTGGTGCAACTAATGAAGCCCTTGATTAGTTGCATCAGGTGTGCTTGAGACAACACCTGTTTTGCATATTTGTGTTGTTTTGAGGGATTCTACTCAGTTGAATATTTTTTGAGACTGGAGAACACTCAAAAATATTTAATTGTGCTGCTGTTTGTATTAATTACTCAACTTATGTTGAAATTATTAAAACAATTCCTTTCCACAATATAACAAAAGACAAACATCTGCATACAAGCCAAACCGTACATCAACTTAAAAACTTGTGATAACAAGCACCTTTCTTATTCACAGTACAGTACAGATGTGTAAGATGACACGTTAACTGAATTTAGTAAATCAAACTTATCAATATCCAACAACTGATTTGAAAAGATTGTTTTATAACAGTGGTTTTCAATTAGTCCTTGCATACCCCTGTGTAACTGCTCTCTTAATTAATTTCAGAGCACAATTAAGCTAATAACAAGCTTCTTTGAAGAACTTTGCCATTGTTTTCAGCTCTTAAAAAAGTGAAGATATTTTAGGCAAGAGGCTCGATTAAGTAACCAACGAAAACCAGCAGACAGAGAGGTAACCAGGACTGGAACTGAAAACCACTGGTGTTTAAAGACTGCTCTAAAAACGAATTAGTGTAAGATAACAGATGTTATGTTTATATTTAACAATATATTCCTGCAAACAACATAAATAATTTTCCCTTTAGCACAGCGGTAGCCATGATGTGCCATCCGGCGCCCCTTACTTGCACTGTACTTTCCTTATCGTTCTGCTTTAGTTTTGGTTTGCCTTTTCCACATTCAGATAGATTTGGTTCAGTTCAGTTCAGCTCAGCTCAGTTCAATTTGGTTCAGTCCCATATCTGCTCACCCCAGAACCCAAGTGCCTACAGCGAGTGTGATCTACCCACTCTTCTTGGCAAGGAAAGCACATTAAACACGATGACATGCAGTGTCCCCTTCAGGCATAAGTGGTGTGTCCTACCGTATCACCCTGAAGATTTGTTTTGTGATTTGTTTAGGTAATAAGAGAATATTTCCAGATGTTCTCCTGCTTTGTCTGGGAAAAAAAGCCTTCAGTATTCACTGGATAATGTTTACTGCAATATTTTTTACCTAGAATTACAGCAAATGTGGAATTTGATAAAACATGACAACTAAACTTTCAGTTACTGCTAGTTAAATGCTAATTGGATATGAATGATATACGGTGTGTCTTGCTGAGTAAGTGCATAAAAAAATAAAAATAAAAATATATTGTAGTGACCTGGCCAAATTGAAGAATAAATTGACATAAGAATAAATAAGTGTATAAATAATTAATTAAATACATAAATAAATAAATGAATAAATGTAGAAATACAGAAATAAATAAATGTAGAATGCATAAATAAAAACATTAAATAAATAAGTGTAAAAGGACAGAAATATCCTTTTTATTACCAAAACGGTTTTATTTTTCATTTATTTATGTATTTAATTATTTATTTCTACATTTATTTATTTATTTATTTATTTATGCTTAAGTTATTTTTTGTTCTCCATAGCCAAATTGAAGGGGCGTGTGTTGTTGTGCGTCTTGTTCGTGTTTTGTTTATTGTGAGGCAAGTCCACACCAGGGGGGAGGGCGGGACCTGTATATAGTTATCCAATTAGTCCTCCTCGTAGCCGAGGTTAGGTTGCGCTACGCCAGGTTAGGAAGGCATTCAGGGTGGTAGAGAGCGAAGATTGGTTGGTGTACACGTGGAGGCAAGTTAGAAAAGTTGTTCCCAACCTTTTTTCCTTGGAGCCCCCCCCCACACACACACACACACCATTCACAAGTGATTCATCGTTGCATATGATTAACTGTAGGCCCATACACACACATTGCTACCAAAAGAATAATAATTATTCATTATCAGTGTAATAAGTGATTAACAGCACCTATATAGCTCTGTCCTAGAACTCCCTCAGACCAGTTAACTGAAACAGGGTAAACACATTTGTTGCATGCACAGATGCACATCATGTGAACACTGGTTTTGGCACAGCTATAATGTATGTGTTATAAAAATAACAATAAGTAACAATAACAAACGGTAAGTAACAATTGAAATGAGAACATTAAAATGCTTGCTATTTGTTGTGTATTTGGACAGTATTGTACTGCAGGAAGTACAATTAACAAAGGAAGACATTGTAACACTTAAAAGTGTAGGTCTTTCCTTTAGAGAAATTGCAAAGATAGGCAAGGTGTCAGTGAGTAGTTTCCTACACCATCAAAAGGCACTTGGAAACTGGAGGAAACTCTGACAGGAAGAGGTCTGGCAGACCCAAAGCCATGTAGCACCTTCCATCGTAACATAGGTGATATGGTAATACTATTGTACTTACCTCTGCTAAAGTCCTGATTTTGGATATTGAATAATGTGCTCACTGCTGTGATTTTCAGGAACAAAACCCTGACGTTAATGAGCATTGCTTTATAATGTTTATAAGTATCAAAGTGTAATTGATAAAGCTAACTCCCTGACCAGAAGGCGTGGTTTTAGAAATGTTTGCATTAAAGTGTAAACCCCCACTCAACTCATAGAAACCTGTATTGTTATTATGAAAAGACTGAACAATGTGGACCAATATTCTTTAAACATGAGTAATTTCTTTCACACAAACCCCAGTGGAAGTGGTCATTGTTCTCGGGGGAAGTTTCGGACAGTTTCAGGAGAAGTTTAAAAAAAGAAAAAGTATTTTTTAAAATGTATCTGTTGGCAAACATCTGAAGCATTTTCAGTGGCCTGAACTGCTTTAAAATGCAACATTTTTTACTTCAGATCTCCCTGAATACATTTAAACATGCAGCGTCTTGTTTATCTTTTGTAGTAAAGGTTTTGGTTAAACTTGAAATGCCTGAGTCCTACTCCAGTAGAATGCTTTAATGTGTATGTTTGTGTAAACATAATCTCCCAGGTTCAACACAGGACATGCAATTGTAGTTCTCTTTATCTTTAACGGTCAAATTTCACAGCAACTCACATAAAGCTTTGATAATGAGAATACCAGTCCATTCCTGGAATCCCATTTTGTGTAGAATAAATTGTCACGCCGATAGATATCTTATCTCCTGAAACAGGGTTGTAAATTACACAAAGAGTCATGCAGTCCTACTCTGTGAATGCTTTCTTACTGTTGGCTGACAGGGGGTGTGTAAGTGCTTTGTTCAGTAAAACATAAATATTGTACATTAATGAACATTAAAATGCTTGCTATTTGGTGTGTGCAACTCTGATTTCTATTAATTAGCATTCGGTCCAACTACAATACAGTAGAAAATGATCATAATTGAATTGATAATTAGTATGCAAATTACAAGAGTATAAAGATAAAAAATCATATAAAAATAGGAGCAGTCTGGACAAGGAGTCAGGTTTAAGTATTGAGACTGCCGTTAACCATAGGGGTTACTTAGTATCGCTGTATAACCATGAGTGTTCGATTCAATCAGGTTTAATTATACTATTAATCCCCATACGCAAAGACATACACAACAGTATCTACGCTCAGTGAAATTGTCAACTTGTCAAAAATAATTAAATTAAGAAACTTTTATAATTTACAAAATAACAAATTAATGAATTATATACATTTAACTATTATTAGCATGGAAAAAGAAATAGGGGACACTTTACATGAAGTAGACTTTAATTGAAGGTTCCAGTGCAACTACTACATTGTAAAAAATGGTGTGCAACATGCTGTTACAATAGCAACTGTAACAACCCCCTGGGCATAGAGTAACGCATGCAGGGTGACAAAAACCACTAATGGGAGACAATTTGCAAGAAAACATTTCTTTAATGGTTGAGCAGAAAAGGGAAGCAACAAAGCCATGGTGATAAAAACTCTTCCATAGGTCTATAGCCTAAACAGGTTCTCTTCCACAAAAAGAAACCACCAAATTATTTACCCTCAGGTGCAGGCCCAACCAACCCAACAGACAACCACGCCAGGAACTCAAGTAAGAAGCCGTTGATTCACACAGGTCCCTGGTACAAGAAATGGTTTTTCCTCTAGAAAATAATACATAAAAGAAAATTTAAATGGGGAAGGCTCAAAATGCATCTAACCAAACACACCCACAACTGCGCTCCACTGTCCCAAACCAGGGCCATATTCACAGGCCAGCTACAGCAGGAACTTACCCACTCTTCCCATAATGGAAACATGGAAATAATGTTCCTCGGCCGATAGCATCCCCGATGGTCCGTAGTTAAGGAAAAAAATAATAAAAGGACCACCACAACACCAATACAGGCAGCCCACAAACATGGGTACAGTCAGAGGCCTATTGTAGGACGCAAATGCATACTCGGCCCGAGAGTGGCTGGAGAACCAGGCATTGGGGAAGGGTTCAAGCCTTTTACTTGGCAGAATTTCAAACAAACTGAGAGATTCTAATTACCAGCAAAGGAAACACAACAAAAGCAACAATCCAACCCTAACCTCCCATTTCTGGGCAAACTAACTGAACCTGTTTAACTAACAACCACCATAAACACCAGGCATGTCCATACATCCAGTTCCTTCTGTCCCTTTTAAAGGGCCTGGGATTGTTGGCACCTGAGTGTGATTACCATTAGTGTTAACCACACTCAGGTGCACAATGAGGTTCAATTAGAAGGCATGGTCCTCACTCTCAGAGGGCATGGGAGTGCGTGGCTGCCAGCTGCGTGCCACACAGATTTATGCCTCAAATATTCCCCTAAAGGAGGTTGTTCGGTTGATAATCAACTGGAGAATACCTTTAACTGTCATCTATGCAAAAACCATTTAAAATGCATTAATAGTGAAATTCAGCAGTAAAGTGCTAATAACAATAATCTGTTGTGAGGGACAGCTTCAGGTTTATTCAACTTCCTCTTTCTGCATCCTATGCTCAGTCAATAAATGTGCCAGTGGTGCTGACGGTGCAGGCTTTGACTTTCCACCAGTTAGCGCTCATCCATTTATATAGAGCAACTGGACTTAAGTACATAGTGCAACAATTTGGAGACAAATCACCTGGAGAAAATACATATGTATATGGGGCACTAACTGATGAGTTGAGATTAAATACATAATTGCCTATTCCCCTGCTGATCGAAAAGTACAGACTGAAAGCTGCAAAAATTCTGACACACAAACGGCTAAAATGGAACAGAAAAGATAACTGGGCTTTCTCAAAATGGACTTTCCATTCATACAATTGATTTTAGGATAACTCCCCAATATCAGTCACTTTTTCAGGAACAGTGCAGGGCCCTTGAGGATGCAGCTTCCGGGCAAGTCCAGTGCTTCATTCAAAAGCAGTAAAGCCCTAAGACTATTCCCCGGCCCTGGGTGTTCCAGTTGCTACTGCTAAGTCAATCATTGGCAGCGAGCACTTTTATTAGTGTGCTATTAAAGGTGAGGTATTTTTCATAAATTAATTGTCAATCAGCAAAGCATAGTGTAGTCTAATGGCTTGTTAGCAACATGATGTGGATATAAGTAGTGATTTCCTGCAGCAAGGTTATCCTACCATTTCGATTTCATTGCTTTCTAAAATAAACCCTTTCAGACGTTTCATCTTCCTTAACAGTTATCAGGAGCAATTTGACCAGAATTAAGACCACCAGTAATACAGGTAGATACCGATGGTATTACATCATGTCCATGTTTGTTTGTGTTATTGGGACCACAATGCACAACATTTATTTACATCAGTGTTACAGCATTGGCCGCTTTAGGCCAATAATAATAATTATGTGTCACATATGCTTCTGCTAAAACTTTTAGCTTTTTCTAAAAAATTTTAAGGAAATTTATAGAATTCTATAAGTATATAAACGAGTCGATCCCACTTTTTTAGTTATTTTATTCAAATAATAGACGAACAAAAAACTAAAAGTTTGGAGACTTGATAACAGCATGTGATGACAAAGAACCATGACAGGATTGCGTATAAGAACAGACAGGGGTCTCCTGTTGAGAACTTTCTACCTACTTATAAAAAGTAATTCATCAAAAGCATCTTACTTCCATAGAATAAGTCAATGAGAAAATGACACTAAAAAGGTCTTTCACTTAAACTATGGATTGGAAATATGCAAGGGAACGAAGCAGAGTGTCATTGATTTTTATATTTGACACCTGAGAATTAAAATATAAAAAATTATTTCACTAGGTTTTGTGTAGCTTCTGAGATAACATACATTAAGTATTCTTTACACGGTCAAGCTGAGAACTGTGATTGAACCCAACCAGTAGTATGTTTTTGACTAATTAATTGTGTTAAAAAACAAAAACAAATGTAAATATAAGTTGCTCTCGTGAGTTTGTTGCAAATAAAACATTTTAAAAAAATTAAATATCCTCCTGGGTCCGTAGCTGACAATATATAAAAAAAGATTTAGGATTGCTGGAGATTTAACAGACTATTGAATAGTTCAGGCTTAACACTGCCTGAATTACAGTGGACTGCGTATTAAACAGCAGACTATTATGTTTGTGCATATATTGATAGATTGGAAAATGTGCTAATCTTACAGGGACCAGAGACAGAACCATAGTGAGGCTGGCACAGGGCGCATTCTTTTTACTCTACATGACATTGTATCAATACTTTAAATTATATTAATTAATAAATAAAAATTGGTGCTCAGAATAACCTAAAGTAACAAAAATAACTCCAATTAAATTTTGCAGGCATCGATGGACACTTGGAAGTGTGCTTAAATAGCCTGTAGACGATGGAGTGTGCCAGGTCTGGGATCAGTCAGGCGCAGGGAGTTGGAGGACTTGGTTATGCCTTTTATTTGGCATTTTTAATAAAAAGTGAGACTAACACAATGGAAGAATAAAAACGAAATAATGGCGCAAGTATTGCAAAGCCACCAAACACAGATTTTTCTATCTAAAACCTCTTCTCTTAAGACAGCACTGAAGTTTCGTTTAATGTTCTGATGTTAATGTTTATAAAATATGTGGTTATGTCCAAGGCCATGCACGGAACTTTTTGGAGGCAGTTGACTAATTTGAAAAAAGGGCATCCCCCGAGGGTTGTTTAAATCCCACCCCAGCATACCAAAAAATACTTTAAAATCTACCACCCACACGTGTGAGAATTCAGAGAGTAGCTTTTATTGTTCAACAAAACATTATGGCAATAAAAAATTGGACCATTCTGTGTAAACTGCTGCTAGCTGGTATGTGTAAAGATGAAGGAATAAATTACATTTTTACATAACATCTTTGTCATTTAGCAGATACTCTTATCCAGAGCGATGTACACAACTTTTAAGGGTCAAATAGTTAGATAATTAAATTAAAGGAGAAAGTTTCCCTGAGGGAGGCTGTACTGCAAAGGCTTGGAAAGAAAGAAATATGGCAGAAATGAAAAATTAAATAAAAAATAAAGGGCTGGGAAGGAAAATGTGCATGTGTCTGGTCTTGATATTATAACGTTCCTGTGGTGTAGATTCCTAAATCTGATTTATACATCTAATAATGGACTATTTTGTGTGTGTTGGGAGAATATTTACATTGCTTAAAACCTTGCTGCAAATGCAACCTCAAATTCATTTTTATGACAGAAAAAAATCTGTGTAGCCTCTAACTGTATGACAGTTGGATCTATAAGAGAATGTGAGAAGACGTGGTTATTCATGGTGCACAGTGGAGTTGACGCATATTCAATCCATATCCAATCTCAATACTGAGAGATGCAAATTAGTCTTTGGCCCATTTTGTTTTGTGAGAAACTGTTATTATGGCTGAAGCAAGGGCCACTATTAAATCTAATAAAACTGCATAAAACTTTTCCCCTGACAGAACATTTTAACTAGGATTTAAATTTAATTTAATTTAACTGAAGAAAAATGTTTTTTTTTTGTCAAGATTTAAACCTTTTTACATATATCAGCTCTTCGGACTGTTTGCTGTTATACGTGTTCTGTAATCTTATTACATCAGTCTTTTTGATAGTGGCATAATTTAATATTTTTTATTGAGGATTATTGTAACTGTTCAGAATGAACTGAGGCACCAACAACCCATATAAGGGTGTCCAGTGGACATTTCCACTGACTCACCATGCCTACACAGTGTCTGAATGAGGGGATGCTCTGTGCTCTGGGGTAGGCTGACACAGAGAGATTAGTATCCAGATGCTAGGATCTGGAGGCAATTCTGTAAGGCATGTTTCTTTTGTTATTATTGTAGGTTTTTATTGTTATTGTTATTACCATAAATGCACCATTAAACCTGGCAAATCTCTGTAATAAAGCCAAGATAGTGGGTCTGGTTTTATTATTAGCCGAAACCACGCCTTTACTACTTTACTACTACACTTCACATGAACACTTAAATTGAAATAAAGGATTTATGGTGTATATAATGCACGTTTCACCTGACTAGTTTTAATGTGTATACAAGTTGTCAAACAAGCTCAAAGTTTTAAATAAAATGACAGGATCATTTTATTTCCAAAACTGGGACAGAAAACTGAACTAGGAAATGTTTTTATTTTTACTTTATTATTATTTTTTGGGCAGATTTGCAGAAAATATTAAATAGAATCCGGACAGCTTACACAATAAAATTTTATTTTTTTAATTAAATATTACAAGTGGAATATAAATGCATCTAAGGTACAAAATCTGCTGTTCATCTTTATAAGCTGAAGTGTCCTTTCTAGCACACGTTTTGACATTTGGAACAATTGTGCACTGAAATAGTTATAGAAGGTTATGATCCCTAAAAAACGAAGAATTGGAACTTGGTTCACACATACACTATATGGACAAAAGTGTTGGGACGCCTACACATTACACCTACAGGAGCTTTTATGACATCCCATTCTAAATCCATAGGCATTTATATCGAGTTGGTCCCCCCTTTGCAGCTATAACAGCTTCCACTCTTCTGGGAAGGCTTTCTACAAGATTTTGGAGTGTGCCTGTTGGAATTTTTGCCCATTCTTTCAGAAGAGCATTTGTGAGGTCAGACACTGATGTTAGACGAGAGGGACTGGTTCGCAATCTCCATTCTAGATCATCCCAAAGGTATTTGATAGGATTGAGGTCAGGGCTCGTGCGGGCCAGTCAATTTCTTCCACACCAAACTCATCCAACCATGTCTTTATGGACCTTCCTTTGTGCACTGGGGCACAGTCATGCTGGAACAGAAAAGGGCCATCCCCAAACTGTTTCTACAAAGTTGGAAGCATAGAATTTCCCAAAATGTCTTGGTAAGCTGAGGCATTAACATTTCCCTTCAGTGGAACTAAGGGGCCTGGGCAAACCCCATAAAAACAACCCCAAAGCATTATCTCTCCTCCACCAAACTTTATAGTTGGCACAATGGAGTCATGCAGGAAACATTCTCCTGGCATTCGCCAAACCCAGACTCGACCATCAGACTGCCAGATAGAGAAGGGTGATTCGTCACTCCACAGAACACTTTTCCACTGCTCCAGAGTCCATTGGCGGCGTACTTTACACCACTCCATCCGACGCTTGGCATTGTGCTTGTTGATGTAAGGCTTACATACAGCTGCTCGACCACAGAAACCAATGCCATGAAGCTCCCGGCGCACAGTTATTGTGCTGATATTAATGCCAGAGGAGGTGTGGAACTCTCCAGTTATTGAGTAAGCAGAGCATTGGCGACTTTTACACACTATGCGCCTCAGCGCTGTAACTTTACGTGGTCTGCCACTTCGTGGCTGAGTTGCTGAGTTCCTAAATGGTTCCACTTTGCAATAATACCACTTACAGTTGATCGTGGAATATCTAGAAGGGAAAAAAATACACGAACTGACTTGTTGCAACGGTGGCATCCTATTACAGTACCACACTCTAATTCAGTGAGCTCTTTAGAACGACCCGTTCTTTCACAAATGTTTGGAAAGGCAGACTGCATGGCTAGATGCTTGATTTTATACACCTGTGGCAATGGGACTGAATGGAACACCTGAATTCAATGATTAAGAGGTGTGGCCCAATACTTTTGTCCAAATAGTATATATGATGAAGATACACAGTTTTCCTTCAAATAACTATGGAACAATTTATCATATCACCATGCAAGATCATGTGACAATCCCTCTATAAACGTACTCTTCGCTATACTGAAAATAAAATGGAAGAGTTAATTACTAGGACACTACTAATTCAACCTATGATATGTACTTCAATGTCACACAAACTTAAAACGTCTGAAAACACACTGCATTCTGAAAAGAAAACGTTTATCTGGCTTTCTCTTAATTAATTACCACAATTTTTTTTCTCAGAGGCATAACTGTTTTTTTTTTTAAAGGTATAAATTGATGGATTGATTGTTTTGCTTGTATGCATGATTGTCTTACTAAAGGAAAAATCTCAGCAATTTAGTTTTTAGTGTAATAAGTCATTTATTTTTATTATGCTAACCCATTAAATAAAAAATGGAAAAAATTAAAAATTTGCAGTTTATATTTTCGGTTGTAGCATCCTGTTAAATTAATTATTGAAAAACTGAAAGTGATTTCAGGCACCTTTGTTTTCTGCGCACTATGTGAGAGCATGTAGTCATTTCAATAATGCTGTAAAATGTCACATGATCGAAGCAAAGAAGGCAAAGGGATCAGCGCGGGCAGGTGGGAGGGAAACACAGGCGGAATCAGCGCAGGACGGGGCAGGGAGTGGAATTTCATGGCAATGGAATGCAGTCTAGTCGGGTTCACCATGAAGGGTGGGTGGGTAGGAGAACACATGTTGGCCCCAAGGGGCAAATGAGCAACGGGGAACACTGGTGAAAAGAGTGGGGGTGGGGGTGGAGCTGTGTGGTGATGCACGACAGTGTGGCGAACAGTGATGGAGGTGGAGGACATGTGTGGGGGCAGGTGGACAGGATGCAGGACAGGGGGAGACACAGGGAAGAGGAGACGCTTCACCTCTCCAGGGAAGCTAGGGACTGGCATAACGCAACACTTCTCAGTACCCATCCTAGGACACCGAAAAGCTTGCTGAGGCACATAGAAACAACGATTCGTTTTCATTGGCCTAAAGCTCTCACAGCTCCATCTCACCTCCTGCTGCCTGAAGTCTGCTCGGCTATTCCGGTTCTGGTACTGGGAGCAGAGGCCTGCGGTCCCAGACTGTGAGATCTCAGTCACCTCATTCTGGCAACAGTAGGCTGAGTTTAGGGACTCGACACAATCTCTAACAACCATCATTTCTACTTTTGGATCATCAATGTTTTTCTTTTTTGTTAAATGCATTTCCTCTGTGGTATGGATGTTCCTTACAGGGGATTCAGAAATGGGACCGTCTCTGCTGTATATTTCATCACACTGAGCGGAAGAGGGGGAGACATTTCGGTCAGTGCACTTTATCACTGGGGTCAGTGTTGACAGACAATCCATTGCACAGATCTTCTCATCTGTCCTGCTCACTTTGTCAAGAATTTCTGACCATTCCAACTCACCTTTCTCTACCACAGACAGTGATCGTTCTGAGCATGCATTCACAGCAGGATGCTCAACCCCCACACATGTGGAATATCCCTCTAATCTAACTGTGTCCAACCTTGGGCTGCACCTCCAGCGTTTGGAGCTCTGCTCCTCTTCTTTACTCATGGAGCAATGCATTCTCTTCTTGGCTGCCCTTGGCCTTCCTGTATGAGGTGAGCAGCAACCAGCAGAATTTATGACCTCCTCGGTTGAGGAACTCAGAGTGTTATTTTTTATCTCCTGTCTGTTTCGGCAGACTGAAGCTTCCATACTCCCCAGACTCTCTACTAAGCTGATATTTTTGCCTTTCTTGTTCAGGTTTTGGGGTAAAGTCTTGAAATCCTCTTGTTGTGAGGCCTCGCCTATAAACTGACTTTTGCAATTCTTCAAGTATTCAGTCCATTTGGGGATGTTGTTTGATTTCTCCGTCTTACCCTTGCTTTTGTCTGCCTCCCTGTGCAGGGTACTTCTCTCTCTTCTTTTCCCCCTTTTATGAATCCTCTGGTTGCATGTTCCTCTGGTCTGGAGTCTGCCTCGTGCCCTATTTCTGAAATTGGTCAACTTTGGGAAACGTCTCCTGTGCTTTTTATATTTCTTTGGTCGGGGAAGTGCGTGCAATGTACACTGGTCACAGGTGAATGTCTCCTTGAATCCTGGCCCACTCAGAGGGTTTGAACTATCAGAATGGCCCAGGCTGGAAGAATGGTGTAGGTGGCCCTCTGAGGCCTCCTCACCATTTTTATAGAGGTGAGAGTGTTTCTCAGGACTGGTGGAGGCTCTGCAGATGTGGGAATCCTTGGCAGCTGGCGTCGTGCTTGCTCTTGAGGCCCTGAAGTCGAAGTAGAGTGGGTTGCAGCTGTAGGAAAGTGTGGGCTCCGTCTTAGTAAAGGACACCATCTCAGAAGGCCAGGGGAGGATGGTGCTCCCATCTCTGCTCAGGACAGGGCAGAAAGGTGGGCCGCGCTTGACCGCCACTGCCAGGATGTTCTCCTTCTCTGGAGGCTGAGAAGTGTCTACCACAGTTGACATGGTTGCATCGCATAGTGATGAGCTTTCAAGGAGGGGTCTCTTCTGTTCAAACACATCTCCATTGACTACACAAAGCCCTCCAACTTGCCCCCCTTTTTCGCGGCCATTTTCTGAGGAGCCTTCCTCACACAGCTTTGTGTCGACTACAACAGGGTGAAAAAGAACGGTGGATGATCCTGGGAGGCAGTGCCCGGCTCCGTCTTCCGTATAAACCAGAAGTGCAGACATGTCTGAAGTGTGTTGGACATCTTCTTTTACTTTTGTGTCCATGGTCTGCTGGTGAGTTTGTGTGCTGTCCCAGTCATAGGTGGGTTTTACCTCTCGTGTGGCAGCACCACCTGCTGGCAGGTGGGTGTTGGCAGGGTTTAGCATGAGAGGAGACCCTCTTAGTCTCTGCTTGTAGCCCATCTTAGTTGTACTTTCCTTGGAATTCTCACAGAAGACTGCAGCCGATGGTTCCAGCCTTGCTGACACTTTCTTTGGGAAGGAGAAGGCAATTTTTGGCCCATAGGCTAGCTTTCTACCTTGGGCGGAGCAGGGTATCTGAGCTTGTTTGCTGTCCCGGGCAAGGCTGGTTCCCCCACAACAACCCTCCAGGAAGCTACCCTCTACTGCCACTGTGGTTGACTTGAACATGGGGCCACTCCCAGAAGCACTGAAACACACAGGAAAAACCAAAACTATTAAAATAGAAACAAAAACAAAAAAAAGAATTTTACCTTCTGCAACTGAAAGTTTATGAAATTTCCATATAAGTGTAATTTAAAATTTGATTGCTTTTGTGGTTAATTTGTGTGACATTGTATGAAACATGAAACATGAAACATGGTTGGGTAAAAAGAGTGTGTGAGCCCTACTTGTCATTAGTCATTAGTGGGTAAGAATCCTGGTCTCAGAGTCCTGTGTGAGTCCTGATTGGTTGTGTGAGGGATTTGCAATGGTCCTGATTGGTTGTGTGAGGAGTTTGCGAGAGTCTTGATTGGATGAGTGGAAAGTAACTGCGCAATGTCACCGTTGGACCTCCAGCCGTTGCTCAGCCAGCTGATGCAAGCGTTGGATGGCTCTTTCCTGTCTCTTCTCATCCTTCCTGGATTTCGAAGCAACATTTCGAGCAAACTCTCTCTGCTGCAGTTCTTTCAGCCTCTATGATGTAAAAAAAACATTAATTTAGATATTACTTGAACTTTATGGAAAATACTGCTTGGTGAATGTAATACCTAATAAATGTTTTTCAATGTCACCACTCACTGAAAAGATTTACCTTTCTGTTGTGAACTTTCTATTAAACTAGGTGTACATTAGTCAAGTCTAGAGAATATAATAAATTACGTTAGGCTTGAACCTAAATAAAAAAAAATTGTTTTGATTTATTACATGAAAAGTCATTGAAAGGATAATCAACCAAATAATTTTAAATAAGATGAAAATGTATGTCCTATGAGATTTCTCAGGTTTGAATCCAGTTTATGGCTTTTGCCGATTGTGACCAGAAGAGCACATTGCACCACAGAGATCGCAGTTCGCTTCAATTGCCTAGGCTTAATTGTCTGTGCATGGGCCCTGTTTATCCCCTTTGCAGCTGTGGTGCCTTATCCTTTAGAAGTCAAGCAAAGTCTAAAAAGACAAGCAAACACAGCCTGTGGTGTTTCAAATCTTTACTCACCTTTTAGATAACAGCTGGGAGATCATTCACAACCATCCACTCCTTTCTCTAAAAGGAAGACCTCGCCAACGCTACTTGATTTCATGCCCAGTGGAGGCCCTGAGGGCCCTTCAAGGCCTTCTCTAAAGGCCCTAACTTAGGTTAGTATGTTAAATTTTCTCCTATGTTTGCCATCTCCTCCCCACATAGCCATTGTGTGGCCAAGATAGGTACTGCTCATAGCAATTTTTACATAGCATTAGTAAAGAGTGACAGTAAAATCAACTAATCACATTTCAATTTGTGGTTGGTGGGAACAGAATTTGCTTATTTCTTCCCATTTTGCCATCCATGAGGCCTTGGTATTTAATGTTATGGTGAATATTGTGACTGTTGTAGAAGAAACAGGTCCATGAGACACTTTGAGAGATACTTCCATGAGTCTGACAGCTAGCTAATGGCTAGTCTAGGGGAAACAATAGTGTTTTGCCGGGAATGCCTGTTTTTTAACACAGATTACAGCAACTCGAAAAAGCACTTATGGCAGCCAGAGCACTTTAATTAAGGTTGCACAAAGAAACCAGGAATCAGAAAGGCATCTTTGTGCTACGGTCATTTTGTGTTACGGTAGAACATACAATATGCTACTGCTCACAACCGATACACACTTTTGACACTCCTGAGACTGTGAAGTGGTACTCCCAAACTATTTTAAAACATTTTAAACATTTTTTGGTTTATTTAATTATTTTTTCACTTTATACCATTTAAAACATGTTTGTGTTTATTTCATTTTATCTTTACATTTAAGTAGCCTTTTGCTTCCTTGAGTTAATTTCTCCAGTGACTGGGAGTTCCTCACTGCCACAAACAGCCCCCCACTTTGTCTGGCTGTCCCACAATCAAACCCACTGTCCTACCTGGCACAGTATTAATTAAACCCAAAAGAGAAATGCATAACCATTAAGTGAATTATTTGTGAGGATCATGATAGTGTTAATTTTTTGAAAAAAACAAAAACCATATACATACAGTACACACATGTACACTATATGGACAAAGGTATTGGGACACCTACACATTACACCTACAGGAGCTTTTATGACATCCCATTCTAAATC
>JAOVYW010032571.1:0-28868 GCA_025775045.1 Hiodon tergisus
AATAATAATAATAATAATAATAATAATAATAATAATAATAATAATAATTATTATTATTATTATTATTATTATTATTACTATTATCATGTCAAAAAGGAAGGACAATGGAAGTTTGTATTATAATTCCTTCACAAAGCCAGTTACTATTCAAATTATCAATCTGTTGCTCTAAATTGACTTCTTAAGCATGAGTGCATGGAATTTATTTATGAAAGCAATATTTTATTCATATTTTAATCTATTAAACATCAGTGTAACTTTTAACTCGTAGTTAATATTCAAGCACAATTTCCAGTAGAGAAACAAAACAAATTGGAATAGTGCAGATGAAATGTTGCATTCATTTAAGGGAAATTCACTTAAAAGCATTTTCACTATTAGTACTCCCTTGTCAGATTATGCATGAAAATGTTTAAATACCTTCAGATCGACTAGAGATTAAGAAAACACATATTAACTGACTGTGTTTTGCATTTATAATCTAGCTGAAATCGATTGATTTAAATCAGAGATAACAGACACATTTTCAGAAAAATTAATTAGATTTAGTTTAGATAGTAAATGTTTGTCATACCCATGGAAAAGCAACCACTTTTTTATGAACAGTATATTTTTACTCATTAGTACTCTTTAAAAAGGACTTGTTCATGCCAACAATACACATTTCTTGAACACTGTAAATATTAAATGTTTTTATTTATAAAATGTATATTCAGCCTATATTTAGATTCACAAAATCTAAATATGGCTTTAACATGGCAAACTTTTATCTGTAAATCTCTTCTAATCTGCCCCCCCGGCATTTTCCATTATTATTATTTAATTGTGGGCTGCTCCATTGTAGCAAAGATTTTAGGCCTCTATCCCAGAATCGCACTACTGCTCAGTAGCCAGCAAGTTTTTTTTTTTTTTTTCAAGACTTATCACTTGTTTGGTTATACTGAATATATGGGTTCTGTTTTATATGATCTGTGGTTGAAAGGAATTATGCTTTGTCTTCCTAAACTAGTTAAGTAATTACCCAGTAGGAAAAAAATCCTGGAGTGCATTATTGTGTTTAAACATTTTCTTATGTTTGGTCATACTTTGTGCCAATTAAAGTGAAATACGTTGAGTTATCAATCCATCCTGGGCTAATAAAAAAGCCAATTAAAACAGTGTGGATTATAATTGAAGCTGCTTATATTTGCAGAAATTATTCGATGGAAGTTGTCAAAAGTAATATTATAATAGTATACTATATTATATTTTTACTGCATATGGACTTTGCTAATTGCTGTACAGAGAAGTCAAGTAGCCAGTTATAATAAGGCAATAATGGGTGAAAAGGAAAAAAGCAAGGCCAACTCAGATGCTGTTGAACAGAGATGCTACGGTTATGCTATAGTAATGTTCTCTTGTATTGTTCTCTGACAAACTTCTTCTTTGTAATTCTGGTATTGAAATATTTACCATTAACATGAGAAGATACGGTCCCCTTCTATAGGTCATTCAACTCCATGAAACTCTAGAAACTCCATGTGGAGAATTTCTGCTCTTTGCTGCTATTGATGAAGATCTTGCATCAAGATGATCCAGAGAATGTGTCGTACTAGCCAGTACTTGGTACAAATATGCTAGCTTGTTGCATTTGACTTAGTGATATGCAAGCCAACATAGGGTACATTCAAAAACAACGCTTGCTTTTGTAGCAGTGCTAGTGCTGTCAGGAAACAGGGTGCCCTCAGTGAACAGCAGTCACCACCCAAAATCAATAAATCACTGGAAACACATTGATAGCCACTTGTGAATACTGTAAACTAAAAAGGTATTTACTTACAAAGTTTTTATTTAGCTCCTTAAGTGGGTGAGTAATCACAGTCACATAAACGTAATAATGAACAGAAACAGCAAAGGAAACAAGAAAAGTAATCAGTTTTCCCCCCTAAAAAAAAAAGTAAACTGTTCTAAATTTTACATTTTAATGATTTAGTAGACCCTCGGATCCAGATCAATGTACGAAAGTGCCACAGTTTGGGGGGTAAACGTGCAATTACAGATACTGAGCTACCCATGCCTTCTCAACGCAAGAAGTACTGCAAGAAGGTACAAAGACAAGTGCTATAAAGGAGATAACATACCGTACAAACAAACAATATAATAAAGATTCAAGGATCTCCATTCAAGCATCAGCAACTGGCGTTACTGGGGTGAGATTCAGGACTGTGGTGCAAGGTGTTGTTGGAAGAAATAAGTTTTCAGTTTCTGCCTGAACGCAGTAGAAGCTTCAGATTGTCTGACGATCTCAGACAGGGCATTCCGTTTGGGTGCGAGTGACGAGAAAAGTCGACTGGAGGATGTGCGAATCACCAGAGAAGGAACCACTAGGTGTCCACAAGGGATGGCAGGTGTCTGGTGGGTGTGTAAGGTGAGATGAGTGTTTTTAAGATGAATCTTCCGGATTGAGCCACTGAAATGATGCGGTTGTCCTGGGTGACTTCCAGATTCTTGACCTTACGGCTTGAAGTGACCTATGCATATTAAGAAATCCAAGAGAAAAGGACAACTAACCAGTACCTCCTATTGGCTTTCTAGGCACCTGACGATGGTCAGTGTCATTCAGAGGGACGTGCCTCTCATCCAATCAGGACTGAACCTCGCATGATGTGTAGACTGAGGAATGTAAAAGAGATGGGCGGCTCGAAGGGATAGGAGGAGATTGGTCGTACCTCATCACCCTCCCGGCATTGTACATTAGGAAGCCTACACAATCATTTTGCAAAACTGATTCCATCTGATGTGTGACGTAAAACTCAAACCGTATATTATACAGTCTATTGAAGTTGCAACTCCCCGACACTCATGCAGCACTCATGCAACCCCACACAAGAACACTGCCACCATCATGCTTTACTGTTGGCACCATGCATTCTTCATTGTACTCCTCACCCTTGCGGTGCCATACAGTTTGGAACCCATCAGAACCGAAAAGATTAATCTTTGTCTCATCACTCCAAAGTACAGAGTCCCAGTAGTCTTCGCCTTTGTCAACATGGGCCCTGGCAAATTTTAGACAGGCTTTTTTGTGCATGGGCTTCAGCAGTGGCTTCCTTCGTGGATGACAGCCATGCATGCCACTCCTCTGCAGTGTACGCCGTATAGTGTCATGGGAAACACTCACCCAAGTTTGACTTTCTAATGATTTAACCAACTGTGGTGAACTTGCATACCGATTTTCTTCAACTTCTATCTCCTTTTTGAATTTTTGGATCACTTTTGTGACAGTATTCAAACTTATTAGCAATGCTTTACTAATTTTCTTATAACCTTGACCTTTTTCATATAATAAATAAATGATTTTCTTTCTCAGGTCTTGTGACATTTCTTTTCCATGTGGTGCCATTTTGTTTGCATTGAATGGGAGTTGATTTTCTCTCTTAAATATCACTCTTAATAGTCAATTATCCTGTGGCCACCTGCGTGATGAATTAGACTCATCTGTTGGTGAATTCCTGTTAATTTCAATTTTATCAGGTTTTTCTCCTTATACATTCTACTTATTTTTGCACCATGATCTTAAATTATTTCGTTAGAATTGTTCTAATTTTGCCTTTGGTACTGACCAATCTAATTTAAAACCAATAAACCAGATTTGTACAAATATTTTATTGTATAGGATCCCATAGAATGTATAGGTTTTAAAGCAGGATGGATGTTTTTCTGAGAAATCGGTCGGGGTGTACTCATTTATGCTGTGCACTGTATATATACACCAATCAGCCATATATATACACACACACACAACAATCAGCCATAACATTATGACCACCTGCCTAACATTGCGTAGGTCCCCCCTTTGCCACCAAAACAGACCAATATATATTTTTATTTTTTTTTGAAGAGGGGGGGTGCCTTTAAAAAAAACTAACTACTCTGTTTTAAGCACGTGCCATTATGTCTGTCAGGCACTTAATAAGAAATGAACTTAACTACTAACACACACAAAACCAAATTAGTTCATGATGAAAGACACTGTTTAGCCTCATAATTTCAAAAGAAAATGTCAGGATAATGTGTAGCTCAGAGCAATGCCTGGTTGTTTGGTGATGTATAGTTGATTGATAAGTTTGTGAAAATTACCTTATACACCAGAGGGTATCACAACTTAAATAGACTTTGTAAGCACTGGGGCATGTTCTGCTACACACATTCGATTTACACACAAACACACACATACAGACACAAACAAGTCATTACTTTCTATTGTGGAACTGCAGTCATTTGTATCACATATGAAAACACTGAGTTGAGTTGCTTTAGCAAGTACAGAAGAAAGCTAATATCTGTCAGTATAAGCATTTATTCATTAATTTTCCATAGCCTTGCATCCAATTTATGGTTGCAGTGCAGCACAGCATAACCGGCTGACATCGGGCGTGAGAATGGGGCACAAGGGCAGGAAACAGACATACACAGAAAAAGCCACACACTCACAGATACAGTGCACCACAGACCCTACACGAAGCATGCAGAGAGGCAACTCCATGCAAACAGTGTGACCCCAGTCCCATTCGAACCCAGGGTCCAGGACCCCGCCACTGCGTTGCAATGACGCAAGACACTGAGCCTCTGTGCTACCCCTGACGATTAAGCCAATTCAAATAAGAAACAAATTAAAAGCCTTTGGTGCGTAATGATGTGTTAGTCTAAACCTCTTACTCAGGAGAGCAGGGTTGCCCTTTGTTTTGTTTTTTTAGTTATTATTAGTATATGCAAATGAGAAATGTTTTAGTAAAACCAAATAATATGATGATAATACTATAATATTAATACTAATATGATGCTTTGTTCACATATTTCACAAATTATATATTAAAAATATATATATTAGGGCTGTCAAAGTCCATTTAAAAAGCAATGTGTTATGTTAAAGGCATACTGTGTTTTTTGTAATGGAAAGAAAAATTTTTTAACCAAACTTCACTGTAATTTACAACTTTTCATGCCTCCAATGTTAATAGGTTTGCATCTTGAGCGATGAAGTTAGAACACATGTGTGCTTGTTGTCATCTACAGTTTAAATCCCCAACATCGCTATTGTGTTTGTTAGCTTGTTAGTTTGTTAACAAGCTTGCTGCTCGTTGACTTGTCCATTTGCCTCCTGCGAACAAACTCTAAAAGAGTAGGCTGCTGCTGTCCAGGATTGCTAGGCCTCTCACTACTGCTGCCGGGGTCAATTCGGTGTTTTGCTTGTAAATGACACTTCAGACTCGATGTGCACAAATTCACCCTTACAGTAACTGCAAATAACTTATCCAAAGACCCATCTGTAATAAAACTGGCCGTTGAAAAGATGTTTAGCAGCTTTCGCCATCATTCAAGTTTATTTAATCAGCAAAGCTATATCTAAATTCAAGCAGTCAATTGACAAACAAACGTGAGATCGTGGAGGTGTATTTTAACTATGGATGGTTGAAGGTTGAAGGTTGAAGGTTCTTTTTAATGCAGTTCCCTGCATTCATTAATTTTTTTTTTTTTTAATGTACCCAATTCGATCAAGCAGTAAAAATGCCTGGCTCTCTCATCGGAATACACAGCATTAACAGCAGAGTTGGCCTTGCTCACATGCTCTGTGTTTGTTTATGGTTTTGACCAGTCCCTGCAGGAGCATTAAGATAAAACCTGCAACCCTGTAAGCCGTTTACAAAAAAAAAAATTCAGCAGCCATACCGCATGCAGTAAACATCATCAATAATCCACAGTTGTACTTCCATGAAGGATACATTATAGTAGTTCCAGAAGCAAGAAACATCATTAGAAATTGAAGCTGGGAGGTCACTGAAGATCCCTGCAAGTCGCCACCTTAGTGGTGTGGAGCGTGTTAAATATTCAAGGCTACTATACATCTGAAAACCAAGGCAGGTGGCCAGGAGTGACTTCCCCCGAGAGGGGCATCACACTGTGGTTCCCTCGACGTCGCCACCACATTTGAATGCAGTGGGTAAACACAAAGATTTGGAATTTTCTGTTGGAAGCTGTTGGAAGTTATCAGATCTGGAAGCAGATAGCATTCATTTAGACTGAAAGAGGACTGTTAGCTTAAATAACTGCAAAGCACTTCTCTGAAAGATTATTGTTTTCATTTTTCATGTTCATGTTTGACATATATATATACCGATCAGCCATAACATTATGACCACCTGCCTAATATTGTGTAGGTCCCCATTTTGCTGCCAAAACAGCCCTGACCCATCGAGGCATGGAGTCCACTAGACCTCTGAAGGTGTGCTGTGGTATCTAGCACCAAGACGTTAGTCCTGTAAGTTGCGAGGTGGGGCCTCCATGAATCGAATCCATCAATGAGCCTTGGCCGCCCATGACCAATTTTACCTCCCTTGAGCCACTTTTGATAGGTACTGACCACTGAAGACTGGGAACACCCCCACAAGAGCTGCAGTTTTGGAGATGCTCTGACCCAGTAGTCTAGCTATCACAATTTGGCCCTTGTCAAAGTTGCTCAGATCCTTAAGCTTCCCCATTTTTCCTGCTTCTAACGCATCAACTTTGAGGATAACATGTTCACTTGCAGCCTAATATATCCCACCCACTGATAGGTGCCATGATAACGAGATTATCAGTGATATTCATTTCACCAGTCAGTTCTCTTAATGTAATGGCTGATCGGTGTATTTACAGTGCACTACAAAATTTTTTTTGGTGTTTACACATACTGCTGAATAACTTGAAAAATAGACAGGTTGTAATGTAATTTGACATGTTCTTTTGTTTGAAACAGCTGGTTAATAGAAAGGCTGAAATATGTGTTTCAAGTGTGTGTATTATAATAAAATAATTGGAGGACAAGATGCATCATGATGCATTGAGAATCGGTTTATAATCCAGTTGTTACCCTCTGAATCGTAATCGAATCAGATCGTGAGGGAGGTGATGATTCCCACCTCTACCGGTTTGTGTGTGATTTCTGACTTTCTGACATTAAACTACTCTGTGCTGAAACTTAGACACTCAGGCACTCCATTTTCACCCTTTGTGGAGACTGAGACATCTGCAATGTCTTAGATCAAGTTTGCATACTAATTATTTTGATTTATGTGGTGGATTTGAATCTTTTATATATGAGGCAATGCTATTAAAATAAATATGTAAACTTATGCATCTCTTAACTTTGGCCCTCACGAAAATAAAAATATATGAGATTCTTGAATCGGAATACACTTTAGGATAAAAAAAATTTCACAGTAGGCGTTGTTAAAGACAAATAAACCTTGTGTGAAAATTAAATGTGTAATTAATTTAAATGAAAGCTGAGCTTCTATGCCTGATTAAAGTCATAGCATGTGTCATAGTGCAATGTAACTCTCCACTCCAGTATTACATACACAGAAGGGTCCATGGCACAAAATACATGTGTGACGGACACAGGAATGGATTTCTGATGATTTTACCAAAGTTTCTGGATCTATTCACACAATGTCATTTTAGTCATAAGATCCATTGTACTTCTCTGCACCAAACTCTGTGGGAAGTCAGAAAGTTTGATGGGTAGCTTTGCACTATGTTCCCTCATTATTGAGGATGAGATTTGAACGTAAACTGGACTGACTGGCTGTCTACCCTTCTGACTCTCCGACATTGCTGCAGAGGAACTAATTGAAGGCATGCAGGGACCTGAAGCAAATCGGACCATGCTATTTCAACTCCTTCTATTTATCTGCTGTTCCTAGTGTTTCTCCATCTCTTAAGCTAGCACATAATCAATGTTTGTTTAGATTTGAGATTTTAGTTGAGATTTAAAAGAAATAAAAAGTATTAGTTAAAGAGCAAGCATTGTACCATTGTATGGAATGGCCATATACAAGTCTGTTTAATTTTAAATTGCATGACTCTGTAAGGCTGCAAGGGTACTCATTGAAGGCATGCAGGTCATTTTAAATATCATAATTGAATTAGTTCAAAGTAAAGCCATGATATATTTGTAAAGGTTAAAAAATAAATAAATAAAGCTTTTTGGAAACTGCATGGCTTTAGCTCAGTAGCACCAAAACCCATTGCTTCCCTATCCAGTTCTTCTTTTTTTTTGTTGTTTAAGGTATTTCCCTTTATAGTCCACAACATTTATCTTTGGCCTACAAAAAATGCAAACCTTAATGATAATGGCAACTTATTGGCTTGCCACCAGAGTGAACACTTAGGATTTTTCTGCGTCAGAACCTGCAATTACAACACTTTCAGACAGAAATTAATGTGTCTGACCTATACAGCATACTCAAAACGGTCCAAGCATTTAGATTACATAAGTCAGGCATACTCTAGGCACCTCTGTCTTAACTAAATACACATGTCTCTGCAGGGTTTTTCAGTCAGGTAGTGAATTTAAAGTTTAAGAAAACCACAATTAAGGAGGACATGCACTATTCTGCCACTGAATACTTTTTTTTTAGCAAGGCTGATCATTGAGAAGTGGGAGGACTAATGTCGCTCCCAGAAGCTGCCTAGATTAGTCTAAATTCAGCAGTCATAAAGCGGAATCCAGAAGGCTATGACCTAAACAACTACTTTTCCAGAGCTTCAAATGGCTGAGATAGGAAAAAATGCATGGCAAAACATATTGTAATTTAGAGATAACATGAAATACATTTCAAGATATTTTAAGTCAAATGGCAGACATCTCAAATCGATTTCCTATTAAATTTGAGATATCTCAAATGGACTTCCTGTCACTTGAAATTTATTGGAAGTCCATTCAAAACTTACAGCATTTTCATTTTGTAATTTTGTAATTTCACCAATTACATTTCAGATACCTTAAAAAATATTGACCAGGCTTGAATCTTAGACTGAGAATCTCTGGCAAGACTAAAGTTTCTGATTAAAAGTTGGGACAAACTTGAGAACTGCTTGAGAAACTGAGACAGCTTGAGAATTTGCCAAAAAGATTAGTCAAAAAATTGCATCAAGTCAGCATGGAAAGTTGGAAAACACTTATCCCAAAAGGCTGGAATTGCAGGTGATTCTGCTAAGTATTGATTTCAAATCATTCAGTTTTTTTAGTTTCTTTGTTTCTATAGCTTTTGCTGTCTTTTATCTTAATTTTTCTACTTTAGGATTACAGATAAGTGTGAACGTCATCAATTCAACAAACTGATCCCTCAGAGTATGAATACGTTTGCAATGAACAGAATGTATTTAAGTTCATTTATCAGCTGTGAGGGGTTCAACAAACCCACCAATTGTCAACTTTCTCATTTAACACATTGCAGGCCACTGGGCTCTGTAGATGAGGTTTCACCCCCACTGGAGTGGAGACATGGCCATTAAACAGCTAGCTTGGAGAACCTGGAGAGTTATTATGGTGACTGTTCACCACTAGCCAGGAACACCCAGGTGTCATCAATCCAGCCCACCAGGGATTAAATTGTTCTGTCTTCATTGGAGGTGTTAAAAAGAAGAAAGTGAATGTAGTTGGCATTGAGTGGTCCAGTCAAAATCCTCTCTTCAATCTGATAGAAAATCTACGGAAATCATCAACCCAGACCAACTTGACAGGGCTTAAGCAATTAAAGTAGGCAGTGGAAATTGCACCACCCCAGTTTGAAAAAAATTGGTAGAGACTTTTCCAAAAATACTTGCAGCTGTAATTGCTGCCAAAGGTGCTTATACCATGTACAAACTCAGTGGGTGAATGCTTATACAACACAATTCATCTTTTATCTTTCTTTTGAAGTTTTTTTTTTTCTCTCTAAAGCTTAACTTTCTTCGATGAAGGTGTTTAGTTTAAGCATCCTGGTTTCAAATGAAATAAATATTTAAAATTGTTTATACACAATCTGTAAAACCGCACATTTGGATGAAGATGAATCATTTTGCTTATCTGCACGAAATCAGTCCCAGATGAATGCTGGCATTAGAAAACAATCACTGCTGTGCAGCGCTGTTTGGTAAGACTTTTTTCCATGACGGCTTATGAACATGTTCATTAGCACACCATAAAATGATGATGGCTCTCTACATTCTCTCTTGGGGACACATTATTTTGCAATCGCCTCTCTGGATGATTCTGGGGTTCTGAAAAGTGTCAGTTCTGTACAGTTATATAAGTGGATGATTCCTAAAACTGGACTTGCAAAGGATTCATTAAAAATGCACGGTTACATATTAAACAACAGTCTCTATAGAAATCGAATTTACTCTCACTACGTTAAAATGTAAAAAGTTCAACGTATTAAGTTCAACACAGAAAATCTTTATTGTCAATGAAACACCCAGAAAATAGGTTTCAGCTTTATTGACCAAAAATGTTCTATTACAACTCATTTACCACAATTTACACAATTGCATGAATGAATAATGAACGGAAAGAAATATGTAATATAAATAATAATTGATAAATTGAGTTTGAGCTGAGATCATGAGCACTTTTCCTAAGACAGTGCCGGCTTCATAATGTTCATAATGCTTAATGATGTTCATTTTCACTTCATGTTACGCCACCTATCACCTATCCTATCACCAGTGCTTAATTTAGCTTCTTCACAAACATGCTTGCAGAAGTTATGTAACCAGCGAGAGGATTCACTGTAAAACGTTAGGCTGACCTTGCTTTTGACTATCTTTTAAGGCCATGATTCAAATGAACAATCAAAAGCAAATCAATTGATACAAACATTAATTACAAGTGCATAATATATATATTTGTTTATCTATGTAACTATAAGATTAAACCTTCAAAAAGGGCTATTAAAAATGGCACGAATTCATTATGTTTCAGTGTTGCTGTTTTTAATCAGAGTTATGTGCCTGCACTGCCAACAGTACCATGGTACGGTAATTGTTACAAACTAGTGAATTATTATTTGCACATAAACAGTGCAACATCTTTTAATAATAATAATAATATAGGGTTAGTACAGAAATGGTTGTCCCTGTGCTTTTGTTCACTGTAAGTGTGCAGTTAATGTTGACTTGTAGTTTCATTCATCATTCCTTGTCATTTAAGTTTATTTAACTCATTCATATGGCACTGTCACTATAATATTGTAGTGTCAACAGCATGAAGAGCATGCAGATATGTTAAACAGAATATGGCCGTTTAGGTAAAAATGAAATAAAATGAAATAACATGAATGACTTAAGGAGAAGCAGTGAGCCTGTGTTTCTCCCAGGATTTGAGTGATGATAAAATAGGGCATCAAGGCAGATGTAAGGAGCTTACAAGCGGCGAGATCCCCGGACACATTTGTGAGAAATCACCTGGGAAGTTTCCCCAGCCACTGCGAAGTGGTGAGCCTGGTGTCTGTCGCACAGTGCTCCATGTACAGAATCTAACTGCATCTGACGTGTGAACGAACTGGAACCGACTCTGAAGGAAACACAGGTCCTAATGTAACCAGAGCCACATGCATTAGTATCTGTATACTGTTTACGTTTTTCATTAGCAACGCCGGACCTCCTGAGCATAAACGTGGAAGTTAATCAATTTAAAGGCTTGTGATTAAGATAAACAAAATAATCTAAATGGTTAATTAGCCTATAAACACAGAGAACCTTCTCTTCATTAAGAACCCACCGTTTGCTCAGGTTGATCCTGGCACCACTCACTTCCCAAAGACAGAACTTCTCTCTTGGGCCACTAAGCAACATGCTAGGAAATTAATAGCATAATTTATATCAATACCATTCTTAAAAATAGTTTATAGTTTTTTTAATAATATGAACAAATGAATAACTAAAATTAGCATACAACACATGATGGCAATTGCCAGCATCAGAAATGCCGCCTATCTATCAGGATAACATCCTGTGAATAAACTTCAGATCAAGAGGTGAAACTTCCCTTAGCTGTTAGAAGTGTTATTTACCTCTTTGTCCGACAATTTATAAAATAACTTACCATGACTTCTCTTCATTTATATTCAGTGACAGTTCTTAAGTATTTAATCAATGTCCGTTGTGTACAACGGTATGTATGCCCATGTAACAGATCAGTTTACTTTCCCAAGCACAGATGCAAAAAAATAAATGAAATAGCTATATGTAGGAGTTTTTATAAATGTCAAATTACCTCACTAAGCTTGCAGTTCGATAAGAACAACATCTAATTTCAGTGTGCTTTTTCCATTTTCCATTTAAATATTTTACTCTTGTGGATTTCCTTCCACTGAAATCATGCCACTGCCAATTCTTGTGACTCGCTTGTGACCTCACATACACACACACACACACACACACATGCACACCCCCCTCAGTGTCCATAGCAAGCCCTGAAGCTGCTGAGAAACGAGTGATTAGGGGAAGCTTTGGTAGGCAAAGCCGATCTTAGCTTTCTACCCTCTACACGGCCAGAGCATTGATTGGTTTTCTGCACACAAAAAGCTTGCATGACCTGCCACTCCTAGCCAATACAGAACAGAGCAGGCCTGGACCTGGACATGGGATTGTAGGGAGTAACCCTGTAAACGTCACTTCCTAGCATGTAATGATGAAAGCCATGCTCCACTCAGATCCAGCTCTGCGCCCACAAAATAACTGACTATATGTCTGTCACTTTCAATTTAAAGGCGTTCACATTCCTTTATGCTCATGTTCTCTAGTTAGAAGTTAGCATGGCACCTGTCAGTGGGTGGGATATATTATACAGCAAGTGAACATTTTGTCCTCAAAGTTGATGTATTAGAAGCAGGAAAAATGGATCTGAGCGACTTTGACAAGGGCCAAATTGTGATGGCTTGACGACTGGGTCACAGCATCTCCAAAATGGCAGCTCTTGTGGGGTGTTCCCGGTCTCCAGTGGTCAGTACTTATCAAAAGTGGTCCAAGGAAGGAAAAACGGTGAACCGGCGACAGGGTCATGGGCAGCCAAGCCTCATTGATGCACATGGGGAGCAGAGGCTGGCCCGTGTGGTCCGATCCAATAGACAAGCTACTGTAGCTCAAATTGCTGAAAAAGTTAATGCTGGTTCTGATAGAAAGGTGTCGGAACACACAGTGGATCATTGTTTGTTGCGAATGGGGTTGCGTAGCCGCAGACCAGTCAGGGTGCCCATGCTGACCCCTGGCCAGTGCCAAAAGCGCCTACAATGGGCACGTGAGCATCATAACTGGACCACTGAGCAATGGAAGAAGGTGGCCTGGTCTGATGAATCACGGTTTCTTTTACACCATGTGGATGGCCGGGAGCATGTGCGTCGCTTACCTGGAGAACAAATGGCACCAGGAGGCACTATGGGAAGAAGGCAAGCCGGCAGAGACAGTGTGATGCTCTGGGCAATGTTCTGCTGGGAAACCTTGGGTCCTGCCACTCATGCAGATGTTATTTTGACACATACCACCTACCTAAGCATTGTTGCAGACTATGTACACCCTTTCATGGCAACGGTATTCCCTGATGGCATTGGCCTCTTTCAGCAGGATAATGCGCCCTGCCACAAAGTAAAAATGGTTCAGGAATGGTTTGAGGAACACAACAACGAGTTCAAGGTGTTGACTTGGCCTCCAAATTCCCCAGATCTCAAGTACTTAAGCATTTTCATATTTCTCACTTTCAAATTATCTTCTTTTCTCTCATTGGCCTCAGCCTCCATCACCAAAAATGTAGGAGCACACATTGGTCCCCTTGATAATTCACCCTGTCAACAACTGGTTCTTGAGAAACGTTTGCAGTTCACATTTACTTCAGTGTATTATACAGTACTAAAACATCTGCTCATCTGCCACACACAGGAATCAGCTATGCCACTCTAAGGTTAGGGGTGAGAGACTTGATTTAATGCACTAAAGCATTTCCCCACACATAGGGTACTCAACTGAATGAATGGACAGAGGGTAGAAAATAATACAAATTAATTTATTCATTGTTTTCACACTACATAATTTCCGAATTCCAAACTAACTCTAGTTAGGGGCAGGGAGAGGTACACCAGTGACTCTAAAGGTCTAGCACAATTGCAGAACAGTTAGCAGCCCATGGTGCTATTGTTATCAGCTGCTAGGTTTGCCAGTGATTGTGAATATAAACCTTTTTACTGAATCAATTTACTTAAATAGGGGCCAACGCTTTGTCAAATTAAGCATTCATTGAGATGGACAGTTCACTAGCGTGGTGGCTAATTGACATAAATTAAAGGAAACTAGCTACACCTGTGCCTTGTTAGCTTGTTCCCAGATTAGGAAGATGGAACAGCAGCTTAACTAAGGTTGCTCACTAACAGATTTCATGTGTCGCTTTTTGCTTATTCAATATTTCCAAATATTAATGACTTTACAAACAGTTCTGCAGAAAATTAAGTCAACTGTATTCACTTCAAAGATGAAATCATTTATCGAGCAGAGATGCTGCTGGTATCAAACATGTAATGCTGGAAATACATTATACATATCTTGGACACTGAAAACACTATTCTGTAAATATCTCACATGGTAAAAAGAATTCTGCGTGTTTTTTTGTTTTCAAAAAGAAAGTTCAAACAAACCAGGCAGGCTTGGCTTGGATGGTATGATCTGAAATTCCTCCTAATGGCTGACTCCTCAAGACTATCACAACAACATGATAATATATACGTTATATAAGTTATTAACTAACTAAGTATTACATAACGTGTAACAGCTACTGGTCAGTACAAGCGAAACATTTGGTGTCCTCTGCCTGATACTGTAAGTTCTCATCACCCTCTCTTGAAACGACAGAGCCGTACAGACATATGGTAACTTAATCGCTAAAGTTATCGCTTATTCAAGAATCATTAACAGGCAGGATAGTGGAAAATTATCTTCAGAAACTCTAAAACATCTCTAAAAAACAACTGAACTAATGTGAGTGAAACCGCAATGCGTTGAAAGATTTTCAACTGGATAATTGTGGAGTGAATTATTATGGCAAGCAATATCAAGTAAAGACAAGAAAAAGTCAGCTTTCAACTAACCAAATTGTAATCCCCTGTGTGTTATCATGGATCCTTAACTAGATACTGGTATAGAAAAAAAGACTTTCCTTGAAGGGCCAGCATGATATACGTCTGAATGTTCCTTCTGGCTAGCCACAAAAATAAGACAAGAAAGGGGAAAGTATTGCTATGGATAGTACCATTAACCCCATAAGACACTGGCTGAAGCATATCCCTTTGATGCAAAGGACAGTAGCATTAACCCCTATGACACCACTTTAATGCAGAAGACAAAACCCATGAAAAGAGGACCAGATCAATGTCCCAGCAGAATAAACAGCATCGTGTCGATATGAAGAACTGGCTTTAAGAAGTAGCATGTCAATAGGCTGTGAGACAAATAACAATCAGAAAGGCCAATGCTTCTTGGCAAAGTGTAAGACTCTGCTCCTGCCAATGAAGGTTTCCAGAGCAACATCCTCAGTGTTCCACCCTGTGGCTCAGAGCCCTTTGAAGGTTAACCTGCGTAAAGATCCTCTACAAAAGGCAGGCTGTGGGGCTGACACTACAGTAAGATGTAATGTAAATAAAACAGTTTTGCATCAGCACAAAGTTTTAGAAAGGAGGCCCGATCCATCTGTTGAACTCAGGGGTATCGTCAAATTACACGTGTGAATGGTGCACCTGTGTCGCATGCAACTTGAATCATCCCTTCCTAAAGTACACTCTGAGTTACTAAACAAGCCATCTAGAAGGGTAACCAGGTGGGTGACTGAATATCTGAAAACAAGTGCATTTAGCCTATAATTATCATCTGCTTAACCAAAGATAATTTGCTTCAGTAGTGCATTACTCTTGAACCCAATTTAAATAATGATATGTAATACAAACAGAAATTCTGTGTTCTACATGAGACAAAAATGTGGAAGAAAAACAGAATTCACTATTTAGTTAATAAATAATAGTGTAATAATGTAAAACTCTCACACAAGCTTTATGTGAATCAAACTGATCTAATTAGCATTTTGTTAATTTTGTATTGGACCCTTTAATATATATTTAACAAATTTTGTTACCCAGTTATTTATAAATATCTCTTCTAAGGCCATCATTTAAAAATGATCATTCTATTAGTTGAAATTGCCATCGTTACCAGCTTCATTAACAGCTCATGATATATCGCCACTAATCAACATTTTATGAAGAATTAATTTTATTTAATTGGATTACTCTGATAATCCAGTAAGCAATTTCACCAGGTATAGAGTTTAACGCCTACACACACACACACACACACACACACACACACACACACACACACACACACACACACCATTAAGGATACTAACTTCTTCTTGCTTACTACTAATTAACTACTATTGTCAGCAAGGGCTGAAAATGGTCCCGCCCACTGGCACCCACTCTTTTTCTCAGCAGGTGCCTGGTGTGGGAGAGAGAGGGACAGTGAACCCACCCGCGGAGCTGAAAAGCTGCTCGCTAAAGGGAAATACTTTTTTTTTTATTAACACGGTCATGTTTATCATATTGTTTCCCCTCTCGTCGGACATATTTTAAGGTATTTATTATCGTTTTTATTGTTTGTTTTGGGGATCCCGTGAGGGGAAGAATGTGAAAACATTTATTTCTGTTTATTTTTGTTCCATCTGTTTTATCAAATTAATAAACAGGGGTCAAGAATGGTGGTGGACCCAAAATCTTATCGTACAGTGTGCCAAAAAGAGCATTTGGCCTTTTCTGGTTTCAGACATGGAATTTTAAGTTTTTTAAAACACCTAGAAACAGAATAACAGCATTTACAAAGCTAACAAATTTATGTTATCCTGAGTCATATGTTTAAGAATTCCCAAATACTGTATCTCAATATTCTGAGATCTGTATTAGGGTTGGTACCTGATTGAATATGCTGTTGTGTTGTTGAATGTCAAAGGAATGAGTTTTGTGTGGAATGACACAAAAGGCCATTGGCCTAGTGGGGTAAATGACCGTCTGCCTCATGTTCACAGCAGTTTGAAAGTGTCCCAGTCCCCCATAGACACTAAATGGTTGCCCTGCCAACTAGTTTGGTATATGAAACACCACTGAGGGGAAGGTCTGGTTCTGTGATGGATGGGGAATTGAGCCAGTATGTTCTAAACGCCTATCGAGTAATGGAAACTACCATTCATCTGTCTAATAGTTGCCAGCATTGGTTGACCTGTACACAAGAGGTTTCATTTTAATTATAATATATTATGATAGATAGGCCAAGCAAATAAGATCAATAATTAAAATTTGTTACACTTAGAGCAGTAGGCATGTCATTCTTGAATGCAATATTTAATATTTTCTCGTGTGATAGCAAGGTACACTATATGGACAAAAGTATTGGGCCACACCTCTTGATCATTGAATTTAGGTTTCATTCAGTCCCATTGCCAAATGTGTATACAATCAAACACCTAGCCATGCAGTCTGCCCATACAAACATTTGTGAAAGAATGGGTCGTTCTAAAGAGCTCACTGAATTCAAGTGTGGTACTTTTATAGGATGCTACCGTTGCAACAACTCAGTTTGTGATATTCCACAATCAACTGTAAGTGATATTATTGCAAAGTGGAACCACAGCAACTCAGCCATGAAGTGGCAGACCACGTAAAGTTACAGAGTGGGGTCGCCGAGTGCTGAGTCACATAGTGCGTAAAAGTCGCCAAAGCTCTGCTGACTCAATAACTGCAGAGTTCTAAACCTCCTCTGGCATTAACATCGGCACAAAAACTGTGCGCCGGGAGCTTCATGGTATGGTTTTCCATGGTCGAGCAGCTGCATGCAAGCCTTATATCACCATGCACTATGCTAAGCGTCGGATGGAGTGGTTTAAAGCACGCCGCCACTGGACTCTGGAGCAGTGGAAACAAATTCTGTGGAGTGACGTATCAAGCTTCCCTATCTGGCAGTCTAATGGATGAGTCTGGGTCTGGCGAATGCCAGGAGAACGTTTCCTGCCTGATTGCATTATGCCAACTGTAAAGTTTGGTGGAGGAGGGATAATGCTATGGGGTTGTTTTTCTGGGGTTGGCCTAGGGCCCTTAGTTCCACTGAAGGGAAATGTTAATGCCTCAGCTTACCAAGACATTTTGGAAAATTCTATGCTTCCAACTTTGTGTAAACAGTTTGGGGAAGGGCCTTTTCTGTTCCAGCATTACTGTGCCCCAGTGCACAAAGCAAGGTCCATGAAGGCATGGTTGGATGAGTTTGGACTTAGCTGGCCCCTGATCTCAACCCTATTGAACACCTTTGGGATGAACTAGAACAGAGATTGCGAGCCAGGCCCTCTCAACCTACATCAGAGTCTGACCTCACAAATGCTATTCTGGAAGAATGGGAAAGAATTCCAACAGACACACTCCAAAATCTTGTAAGGGAAAGCCTTTCCAGAAGGGGGGAAGCTGTTATAGCTGCAAAGGGGGGACCAACTCGATATTAATGCTTATGGATTTAGAATTGGATGTCATAAAAGCTCCTGTAGGTGTAATGTGTAGGTGTCACAATACGTTTGTCCACATAATGTATCTAAGACGACAACATGTTTCTTAGAATTCAGATTTCTAGGGAATGATTGGCCTGTCTGAATCTTGATCCTCATAAACAATGTCTAATAAACAATGGACACAAGGCAAATCTGCACATACCTAGTAGTTTACAGCTTTTCTTTTCATAATTCATGGGTGCAGCTCTTTCTAAACTGATGCCTCTTCATTGTTGCTGCACTCATCATTCTTTTCTCCACTGCGATGCCTTCTGGCTGGGCGTACAAGGCCAGCTTCCTCCTGGCCGCTGCAGTGATGCCAGGAAGACTCTGAACTCAAAGACACTACCCAGAAAAGCACCATCAGCTGACCTAAACAGGGAGCTTCCATGCTATTTCCCATGGAAATGTTTGCCCTTCTGGACCATAGCATTTTGATCTTGAAGCTGTTTCATTGTGTTGGATTAGAAATGTTTTTGTCCATACAATTTAATGGAAGCATTTTCTGCTGCTCGGTGTAAAAAGAGACACATAAAATATTAACCCCACCTCCCATTCAACCTTTTAGGATGACAGCAGAGACATATAACGAAACCACACATAATACAGGGCTCACTAGCTGGCAGACCAATATCACTTGAAATATCAGTGTATTTAATTCAACCATTCTCTCGCTTACTGCAAAAAGTACTGCAAAAGGAATTAAATATTTATTTTCTAAATCTTCATTTTATTTTTAGAGCAAGGGGTACCTTGATAGTGTGACCTGACTGAAGTATCAGAAATAATAAGGGGTTCTCTTGTGACCACTTCTTCTCTTGAGTAAAGCTTTCCTCTAGACTTACAGAGTGTAATGGTATCTGCAGCTCTTTTGTTTTATAATTGTGTAGTAAATTGCAGGATGGTTATTTAATCTGTACCTGGTTTTTCGTTCATATATACCAACACAACTTTTTTTGTGATGCTGTAAACTAACTGGCTACTGCCGTATTTTCTTCTCCTTACCAATAACAGCCCACTGTGGTAATCACACAGAATGTGAATCTACCTTACTGGCATGGTTGACAACCGATGCTATGTTTTCTATTAATTTAGAATCACCAATTATTTTTTGCTTTTTCTCTCCAATTTGGAACTGATAATTGTGCTAATGCATCTCGGCACTTAGCTACGAATTCTGACCCCATAAAGGGGGCGGCTGAGGAAGTTCTCTTCCAATCCAAATCACCTGAAAGCCACCCATCTTCATACACTACAATAGACTATGACAAGCCCGGCTGCCTTAACCTGCCAATTACACCCCACCACTGCAATCCCAGTGACATTTGGAAAATAAAATGAGCTGGATTTGAAACAGGCAAGCACCTTTACATACTGAGTGACTGTGTTCAAGGTTACCATACCAGGACACAACATTGTTAAACAGCACACTCAGTAACTATGTTTCAAAATCAGGTTCATCCAACACACGTTTACCTGCAAGACTGATCTTCCAAGAACTTCCTTAAGGCTAGTTTGGTTTATTTCTGCACTGAATGTTTAACTAAACAAATGAAAAATATTATTGTGTTTATTATATTAAAATGCTGACGTCGCGCCGGATGACAAATGCGCCGGACGTCGCGTCCCCCACCTCAGTGCCCCCACCTGGTGTTGCTGAATTGGGGCGCGGGGTCGAGCGAGGGGGCCCTTCTGCGCCCGACACACATCGCAGGTCCGGCAGTGATGCGCCACATCCCGGTGGCACTGGCCCCAGTAAAATCGCTCACGGAGCAGCCCCGAAGTGACCCGTGCCGGGCCGGCCATGCACCACCTGAAGCACGCTGGCTCGCAGGGGACCACCAGCTGCCACCTCAACTCACCACTCACCGGGACCCGCCACCCCTTGTGCAGGACCACTTCGTGGACTTCCAGGGTGTCCCACGCCGCACAAAGAGCTTTGACCCCACGGGGGTGAGGGGCGAGTGCGGCCCTGTCCGGCCCGCGCCCATCCCTAACCCACTGCAGGACCGGTCCAATCTCCCACTCCGGTGTTGCTGCCGTCGGTGTCCAGGATGAAGGATCGGGATAGGCCAGCACAGGAGCCTGGGACAGGGCCTTGCGAAGTTGGACGAAGGTAGCGGCGCAGGAGTCGCCCCAGTGGAAGCGCTGTCCCTTCTTGGTGAGGCGATGGAGAGGCCTGGCGACGCGGGCGATGTGGGCGAAGTCCCGAACGAAGCGCCGATAATAGGAGGCCAGCCCCATGAAGCTCCTGAGTTCGGTGACGGTGGGGGTGGACCACTCTCGAATGGAGGCCACTTTGCTTGGGTCAGTGGACACCCCCTCCGGCCCGACAACATGCCCCAGGAAGGTGGCCCGCCTCCGTAACAGCTCGCACTTCCGGGGGTTGAGTCGGAGGCCAGCCCAGCGAATGTTCACAAGGAAACTGCGGAGGTTGACCAGGGCTCCGGCGAAGTCAGGGGCGTGCACCACGAGGTCGTCCAGGTACAGGACGCACTGTGACCGGGGAATAGCGGACAGCACTCGCTGCATGAGCCGTTCGAAGGTGGCAGGCGCGTTGCACAGCCCGAAAGCCATCACGGTAAATTGGCCCTGGCCTATGGAGAAGGCTGTCTTGGGGCGTGACTCTGTCCCTCATTCAGGCCCTCGCTGCTATGCTGGAGCAGGCCCCGGACTTTCTGCTCGGTCTCCGCGGACACCCCGGGTGGGGTTACCCTGGTGGCTTGGCAGGCCGGCACCGGGGGCAGCCGCTTGCGGTCGTCCAACTCCGAAGAGGTAGGTAGGGGTCCCTTTCTGTCACCACGGATGTGGCGGCATGTCGGGTGGTCCCTTCGTTGCCGCCGTTAGGAAGGAAGGCAAAGCTGCCACCCTGGAATGAGAGCCGCGGAGGGCGGAAATCTAACTTCGCCTCTAGGCTGGTGAGGAAATCCAGCCCGAGCCTCACGAATCGGGGCCAGCCAGAATCGGTGTTGCAGCCGCCGGCTGCCGACTTCCACCCACATCTGCCTACTCCCCTGCATCCGTGTCCTCACCCCCGTCACGGTCCTGAGAGTGAGTGTGGTGGCCTCCCACGTCACCCCCGGAATGGCGAAAACTCCGGGGCGGAGGAGAGTGATAGTAGAGCCAGAGTCGATCAGGGCCCGACATGTCTGTCCCTCTATTTTGCAGGGAAGGTACAAACTACGGCCCTGTCCGATCCGGCCCACTCCAAAAGGGATTGAGGCTACGGGGGTCAGTCCCTCCTCTAGGCCCTCCCGTCTGAGTTTTCCCAACGGCTTGTCCATTAGCCGTGGCTGCGGCGCCTGGCAGACTTGGGCTACATGGCCCTTCCTCCCGCACCGTCGGCAGATCAAGTCCCGCGTACGGTCAGCCGGATCTACAGCGAAGGCCACGTCTACGTCCTCGTCCGTCTTGTCTGCTGTCTCAGCCAGGCAACATGGCTTGCTTGGGTGACGGCCTAGCAGAGCTGATCACACCTTCGGCGTGAGCCGCTAGCTGCAGGGCTTAGTCGAGGGTAGAAGGAGCTGCGAGCCCCACGTGGCGGCGAAGCTCTTCCGGGAGTAGCCCCCCGAGGAAGGTCTGGAGGGCAAGTTCGGATAACTCCGTCGGACCAGGTAGCAGGCGTCAGCAGCCAGTGGGCCTAGCTTATCCCCTCTTAAACGCCGCTCGCTGGCTCCCTGGCTCCGAACCTCCGTTGCAAGGCCGCAACGAGAGCCTCGAAGTTGAACCACTGGTCCTCCGACACATCTAAAAGGGCCTGTCGAGCGCCGCCCTCAAGGGCCATGGCCAGCTGTCCCGCCTTCTCCTCCGGGGTCCACCGTCCGGCCATCGCCGCCAGCCGGAACTGGGCCTGGTAGGTCTCCTAGTTATCCAACCCGTGGCAGCCGGATCCTTGTGCCCTCTAGAGGTCGGGTAGGGCCCTCCGCAACGGTCATCGGGGCAGGTCCCGGCGCTGCCATTCCCCTAGGGTCCCGAGGTCTGGTGCTGCCCCCTACCGGAGACGTCCAGGCAGGCCCTGTCGTCGGCCGCCCAAGGCCTCCGTCGCCCAGCCAGCGCAGCCCTCTACTGGTCCGCCTGCTGAGGGAGTGGCGGTCCTCCTGCTGGGGAGTCTTCCTGCTTCAGTGACAGCTCCATGCTCCCGGTCTGACACCAATGTAGCGTTTTTAGAATGCTACAACTTTTTCAGGGTTCAGACAAAGAATTTGACACTGATTTAAAGGAAGTAATGCTCTTTATTTCGCACATACACTTACGACTGCCTTAAAAGCAGAACAGGCAGTGGAAAGAACTGACAACACAAGGGAAAATGCAGAAAGCCCCCACACAAACAAGCAAACCAGTCCACGGTGAGGGAACTAAATCTTAACCACAAGAACACCTAACGATACAGTTAACTAAATGGAACTACATCAACATTATTGAAACACAAAACATCGAATACATTATTTACATTATTAACAGCAGCCCCCTCGGCGATAGTTGAACGCCATTGGTGGGGGAAACGCTGCTTTCCATCCCTGTTACAGTATTTACAGTTGTGCTCAGAAGTTTGCATACCCTTAGATAATTGGTAATATATGTGACATTTTTTAAGAAAACTCATGTTTTGTGAATAGGCAAAACACATTTTATTTCTTATGGTATTCATATTCAACTGTAGGTTATAACAGAATGACACAATCATAAAGCAAAACATGGCAACAAAGAAAAAAATTAAATGACCCCTGTTCAAAAGTCTGCGTACCCTTAGTTCTTAATACTGTGTATTGCCTCCTTTACCATCAATGACAGCGTGCAGTCTTTTGTAATAGTTGTCTATGAGGCCCCAAATTCTTGCAGGTGGTATAGCTGCCCATTCGTCTTGGCAAAATGCCTCCAGGTCATGCAAAGTCTTTGGTCATCTTGCATGAACCGCACGTTTGAGATCTCCCCAGAGTGGCTCGATGATATTAAGGTCAGGATACTGAAATGGCCACTCCAGAACCATTACCTTTTTCTGCTGTAACCACTGGAGAGTCAACTTGGCCTTGTGCTTAGGATCATTGTCGTGCTGGAAAGTCCAAAAGCATCCCATGCGTTGCTTTCGTGCAGAAGAATGAAAATTGTCTGCCAGGATTTTCTGATAACATGCTGCATTCATCTAGCCATCAATTTTCACAATATTCCCTGTGCCTTTAGAACTCACATACCTCCAAAGCCTCAGTGAGCCACCACCATGCTTCACAGTGGGGATGGTATTCTTTTCACTATAGGCCTTGTTGACCCCTATCAAAACATAGAGATTATGGTTGTGACTATAAAGCTCTAGTTTGGTCTTTTCACTCCAAAAACAGTGTGCCAGAAGCTGTGAGGCGTGTCAAGGTGCTGTCAGGCATATTGTACCCTGGCATTTTTGTGGAATTGGCGCAGTAAAGGCTTCTTTCTGGCAACTCGACCATGCAGCTCATTTTTGTTCAAGTATCGTTGTAATGTGCTCCTTGAAACAACCACGCCGTCTTTTTCCAAAGCAGTCTGTATTTCTCCTGAGGTTACCTGTGGGTTTTTCTTTGTATCCCAAACAATTCTTCTGCCAGTTGTGGCTGAAATCTTTCTTGGTCTACCTGACCTTGGCTTGGTATCAAGAGAGAGAATTTTCCACTGCTTAATAAGTGATTGAACAGTACTGAATGTATTTTCAAGGCTTTGGATATCTTTTTATATCCTTTTCCATCTTTATAAAGTTCCATTACCTTGTTACGCAGGTCTTTTGACAGTTATTTTCTGCTCCCCATGGCCCAGTATCTAGCCTGCTCAGTGCATCCACGTGAGAGCTAACAAACTAACAGACTATTTATACACAGACAATAATTGCAATTTAAAAAGCCACATGTGTGGGAAATCAACCTTTAATTGCCATTTAAACCTGTGTGTGTCACCTTATGTGTCTGTAACAAGGCCAAACATTCAAGGGTATGTAAACTTTCGATCAGGGCCATTCGGGTGATTTCTGTTATCATTATGATTTAAAAAGGAGCCTAACAACTATGTGATATAAATGGCTTCATATGATCACTCCTTAAATAAAAGACAGTTTTTGCATGATCAGTCATATTTTCAAAATCAATGCCAAAATTTCACAATTTCTGCCAGGGTATGCAAACGTTTGGGCACAACTGTAAAAATCTTAACATAGTACTTATGAGAATATATGCAAATCAAATTGACAAAAAACTGCTACACAAACAATAAGGTAACAAACATATAAAGAACGTATTCAAAATATATCAGCCAGTAATGGTAACTCAGGGGAAGATGTGATTTTGAAATGTTAATGAATATTCAGTCTTTCAAAAGAAGTGTTGCAGCTGCTCGGGAATCAGACAGCGTCCCTGCTTCACCAGCACACCATCCTACACCCGCCACACTCTTCACAAGAAACCTATATAACTGTCAGTAAAACAGAATACCTAAATGTTTAAATAATGGGGGGTAGTGTTGTTCTGAATTCATATTTAAAACATGCTACTTAGGCATATTTACATATTTTAATTGTATTGTCCTTTTCATTTTGCATGCTTTTGTTGGGAATGCCTGTATTTGAAACTCTGTGATTGAGTGCCATTTTGAGTGGCCTATTAGTAAAAACACAGGGTTCTGTGAAATTATTTAAATATGTGTGTAAACGAGCACCCAAAATACAATCTCACAAACTTCTGGAATCAGTGGCAAATCAGAACACAAGACCAGGTTATGAAGACAGAAATAAGATAATTGTTCTGAAATAAAAAAAGTGACACTGCGTCACATAATGAGTTGATCTGACCATGCAGAGACACATGCTAATTCTTTTTTCACGGCTACTGCTGCTGTCATTGCTACTCTATAAACCGATAATACGTGAGTAGACCTAAAAGATGCCAAACCAGGCTTAGAAGCACCTTAAATGTTGATCATTCTTTTTGTAACTCTATGTGGGGTAAGGGAAGGACAACAAATCTCTTCACCACTTTGCCAAGATCGTAAAAAACGCCTACTGGTAATCAGAATGAACTTTTCCCTCATATCCTGGACCTGAATCAAACTTCCCGATTCTGATTACTGGCTTTGTGACATAGCATACTATCCTCTACAAAAATCCTGCTTAGTGGTGGTCATAAGTATGCTGACCCACCAGTTGCTATTTCTCTGTTAATGTAGTAGTTGGTCCATGGTAGAAGCTCCGTAAATCACTCCATGTCCACAATACTCATTAGAACCGTTTTTGTTGTATCTTTGAGCTTCCTGTTCTGGATCGCTTCAATAAAATTTATAAAGTGCACAACTATAAGCTGCGCTGTTCACTAGGTAATAAAGTGGTGCGCCGCATTAAAATAACTTTATGTGCATTGCAGTAAAATGAAAACCGACATGAACCAACTACAAGGGAAGAAACTCCCAGTAACAGACTAGGTCATGACATACCCTGATGCGTCTCAGCTTAGGCGGGACATACTGGAAGCTCTTTTTTCTCTGATCTCTGATAACTGAAAGCATTATGATGAAGTCTCTAACCACAATAAAAATATTCCACTTAAAAATATAAAGTGAAATGCAATACCTTTAAAAGATGTTAAAATGGTGTGCATCACAAGGAGACCAGCATTTTTTTAATTACTTCAAATTTCATGAGAATTCTGATTACCCAGCAGAGCTGTTGGTGTGCATTTAAGATGTTAATGTATATTGTTATGTTAAACACTTTAGTTCAGATTATTTGAATCCTTTGCAAAATTGTAACAGAAAAATATTTTATTTATAAATAAACATAAATCTCTAAATCTCAAACACTAATTTTACATGCAGATGATATTTTAAATATACATAATATTAGAATTATAATAATTCCAGTATATGACTCAGTCATGTATAATATTCTATTTTCCAGTATTCACCTGCAATTGAAGAGTGGTATACTTCCACTGTACTGTACCATAGTATGCTAATTTGAATGTCCTCATTCACTGTTAATTTGAGAGTTTTCATTCAGATCTTTCTAATTGTCCACTCTAATTGTTTTAGGGTAAATTTTTTGGTGTTAGTCCTTACCTCTCTTTTACCAGTGACTGCTGAATGCAAGGCCCTTATTCTCTGGCACAGACTGGACAGATGGACAGGATGAACCCTATGAACACAGAGAAGTGAGAGTTAAGGACCTCAGGTCACCTCTGCTCGTCACTCTAGCTAGGTGGGCTGCAAATAGAGTTTTCTAGGGGTTATAATTAATGGTAATAGTTTCTCAGATACAAAGGTCCTCTCACCCCACAATGACAGAGGTGTCTGGATAATTGAAAACAGGCTCAAAAACTCGGCCGTTATTAAATATGCCATCACTCTCCAGTTTGCCTGGGTCGAGCAGGTGAGAGCAGATGGCACATGCTGTACAATTAAGGTCCAGTCATGGTTATGGACTTGTTAGCACCTGTCCTCAAAGCCACATGGACCAATCATCCCTTACAGCTGCTGTCATGACATTGCGCTTTTATTTGGCTTCATACAGACAATGTACAGACATCTATCTATCTGACAATAATGGACTTGTACTGGTTCATTGCTGTGCAGTCATTAATTTCCCCTCTGTATTAGCTGGAAAAGGTGCCACTACAACATTTATTGATGTGGAGGAGAGGAGCTGGATGAGTGAAGGCAAGCTGGGGTTAAGGTCAGTATGGAGCATGGGGGATTTTTCTCTCTAGGTTACGGCTAGCCTGGGGTAGCTTTATTAGCAGGGACAGTGACCTGAGACCAGATAACCAGGTTTCCTAATTATGTGTGGTGCCCAATGTAACAGGAAGTACCTGCACTCCCAGGCACCTTTTACAATTTGGAGAGATGTGGGTTTGTTTTTAATACAGTTGGAACAGTTGGAGCCTTTATTACCTCTGTGTTAAGTCATTTATTATATGGCCCTCAGGGACATGCCAGAAACACTTTGGCAGGAGAGACTAGGGTGACTGGAGATATAGGGCTAGCATGGAGGGCCCTGTACAAAGCACCTATACAGAAGCGGACAGGAGATCTCCAGTGAGATTCGTTTGAGAATTTTTGTGGGCAATGTCCCAGATGTGTTCACTGCTGGAAGCTGAGCTAATTATGGGGTGGAGAGGAGGATTGCATTGTGGCCATTAGTTATATAATGAAATAACTTTAACGTGTGGATGTTTGTTTTGAAACCCGTTTTTTATGTTTGTTTCTTTGTTTATTTGTCCGAATGTGCATTTATTTAATGTAAGGTAGTTTCAAATACGTGGGGTTGATGAACAGGTGTTATAATGTTTTACCTAACCTAAGTATTTTTATTAAAAATATATACAGTGCACAGCATAAATGAGTACACCCCGAATATTTCTCAGAAAAACATTCACTCGCTTTAAAATTTATACTTTCTGTGGGATTCTATACAATAAAATATTTGTGCAAATCTGGTTTATTGGTTTTAAATTAGATTGGTCCATACCAAAGGCAAAATTAGAACAATTCTAACTAAATAATTTAAGATCATGGTGAAAAAATGAGTACACCCCAATGAATGTCTAAGGAGAAAAACCTGATAAAATTTAAAATTAACAGGAATTCATCAACAGATGAGTCTAATCAATCATCACACAGGTGGCCACGTGATAATTGACAATTAAGAGTGGTATTTAAGAGAGAAAATCCACTCCCATTCAATGTTGACAAAATGGCACCACATGGAAAATAATTTCTTTGCACAAAAAAGGTCACGGTTATAAGAAAATTAGTAAAGCATTGCTAATAAGTTTGAATACTGTCACAAAAGTGATCCAAAGATTCAAAAAGGATGGACTTGTGGGAAGCTCGCTGAGACATCCAGGCCGTCCACGTAAGTTAACACCTCGTCAAGAGCATTTTGTGATGAGAGAAGTTGAAGAAAGTCGGCATGCAAGTTCAGCACAGTTGGCTAAATCATTAGAAAGTCAAACTGGGGTGAGTGTTTCCCATGACACCATACTGCGTACACTGCAGAGGAGTTGCATGCATGGCTGTCGTCCACGAAGAAAGCCACTGCTGAAGCCCATGCACAAAAAAGCCTGTCTAGAACTTGCCAGGGCCCATGTTGACAAAGGTGAAGACTATTGGGACTCTATACCTTGGAGTGATGAGACAAAGATTAATCTTTTCGGTTCTGATAGGTTCCAAACTATATGGCGTCGCAAGGGTGAGGAGTACAATGAAAGTGGCAGTGTTCTTGTGTGGGGTTGCATGAGTGCTGCAGGTGTCGGGGAGTTGCATTTCATAGGTGACATCATGAATTCACAGATGTACTGCGAAATACTGAAAGAGAAGATGCTACCATCACTCCGTGCCCTTGGTCGCTGGGCACTCTTTCAACACGATAATGACCCAAGACATACAGCTAAGGCCACTGGTTCATTTCTGAGGAAAAACAGGGTGAAAGTGATTCAGTGGCCAAGCATGTCACCAG
>JAOVYW010032592.1:5078-21649 GCA_025775045.1 Hiodon tergisus
GTGTGTGTGTGTGTGTGTGTGTGTGTGGGGGTTTTCGAATGTCCTCTGCGCCTCTAATTGGGATGCACCACTGCCACCTGCGTGTGCCAGACAGAGGAGATTCCAAGGGAAAGGAACCGGCCCCCGACCCCTATGATTCACACCGGCAAATGCCATTTTCCACTGTCTACCCCTCAGCAGGTGCCGCAACAGCAGAACATAAACAAAATTATATTGCTATTAAATAAAGGCTTCCAGCAGGGTATGTGGGGGGGTTGCACCAGCAAAAAGGGGTACGTGGGAAGGCAGAGGGAGACCAAGAAAACAGGACGGAATAAATCTGAGCGGTGCCGGTAAATTCTAACAGGGTCAGCCAGTGAAAAACGGAAAGGAGTGTGAATGGGAGATGAGATTACTGCCTGAGAGGCTCCTCTAAGAGACGTCTTCACGATCCAACGCGCTCTCCAGTCAGTGGTCACCTGCTTCCATTTAATAAAGATTGGATGAATCCGCAGTTTTTGAGTAATGTCATCCGCCGGGAGATTTCGAGAGAGGTATTTGTGAACATAGCGGCAGAGATATTTAATTTGATCACAGAACAGAAGGGCTCCTCGAAGGGTTGCCAGGGCCCGGGCATTGTATGATTTGCGGAGCGATTCATTCCATTCCCGTCTACGAAGCTCTGCTTTTCCGCTTCCCCGCTTCGGTTTTCTTCAATATCTCTGGGTATTGTAGGCCCTACCTAGGCTCTGCACTTTTTTTGCAAAGGCTATAAGTGACAGGATTTTAAGCTCAGCAGAAGGATTGAAAAGCTCTCCCCGCACCAAGGAGAATTTGTGCAGAATGATGCGGTCATAGTCTATATCATTGGGCAACGTTGTGTGCATCTGCATTTAAAAAAATTATTCTTTATTTTGCTGGGTTCCCCCCCCCCACTTGTTAAGTGTCAGGAGATGTATTTTTTGCCATGTTTCTCTGTTCTGTAAGTGGTGTCTGTGAGCAGGTTGTGAAGGTCACAACTTTAGCAATGCTAGGAGGCTGTCGGTGACACAGTCACTCCTCTACAGGACGCGCCGCCGCACACGACGCTACTGTGGGGACAGAGTTCCTCGCATGGCACCTGATGTTAATTGCATGAAGCCCTCAGAATCGGGTGATGCAAACCCTTTTTTTCCGTGCTGCTTCGCAGTCATATACTGGGGGTGATAACGTGCCAAGTCCCAGGAGCGTTGTGAGTGCCATTTCAGAGCCCTTGGATTGAGCGGGGAGCGCAGAGAGAAATTGGCATGGTAAAACCGCGGTTATCAAGGGGGACCTGGTGATAGCAGGCCTTGTTTTTCCGGTGATTAATTTATTTTCCCCATCCCGGAAGGCTTTTTGAATGCTTCAGTTGAAAACAGCAATAGAAAAGTGAGCAACGGCCTGGTGAGAAACACACACACACACACACCCACAGACACACATGCACACACACACACACACACACACACACAGACACACATGCACACACACACACCCACACCCACAGACACACATGCACACACACACACACACACACACACACAGACACACATGCACACACACACACTAAATTTGTGGGTTTGCCAACACTCACACTTAATGAGAAATTTAATGCAAACCTCTGCAGCATTTTAAATAAATCATGCTTTGCCTTGATTAGGCCTCTGCAGTAATATCGCATAATCGGAATGGACCATGTAGAAATAGATGTTTTGCTCTTCATTGAACTTCTGTGAGGGTTGCTTTCCTATATCTCTCAACTTTAGATTCTCGTAGTGAGTTCAGATCATTACCTTATCTCACTTGCAATGGAATGCAGTTCAATTCACTTGAATTACAACTAGCTCCTAATAAAGCTCTGCTCTGTGATTGTTCTTTTTATAAATGGAAAACTGGGCTTCATAAGGAAACTACAGGGACAAGCTCGCCGAATTGTGCACCGTGTACCACGTTCCCGCGCCTTTGGATGTTATTTCCATATTTCACCCCCCGAGGGTAACCGCGGTTTTGCATTGATGAATGGAACAATTGATCCTTGATCCCGCGCCGTGCACTCAAGAGCATTCAATGGCACTTCACTTCCCCGTCTGTCTCCGTCGACAGCCCCCGCCTCCCGCGGTGCAGCCGCACATTGTGCCAAAGGCGCCGTGCACTGGGGATCGCTGCATTCATTACAGGACTTTTATGTCCAACGGAACTGACTGGAGTTTGCTGGAGCAGTCGTAGGTAACGGCGGCTTCTGCAGTGTCTCTTCATAGCACGTCCAGCCAGTTTATTGAGCTTTATAGCATTAGCACAAAGGACTGCATGAGTTACAACCAATAAACAAAATTAGTCTCGCTCTCCTTAGACAGAGAGCTTATTCCATTCCCTCTGACAGATAACCAGGTTTTGGGATTTCTTTTTTGTAGAGCAGAAAAGGATCATATTTCAAGCCTGAATATTACTAAAGCAAATGCACTCGAGCGGCAGCAATTGATATATGCTGTAATAACCTGCGATTTATGTTATGGAACCCAGGCATCCAAGAGCTCTACAGAAGCAGTCAATTGCTTAAATTACCACTCTGTTTATACTCATATATAGTGTGAATACAGATGAGGGTTGTAACAACAGATTTTACAAACACAAAGTGCAGTGAATTTTCCATTGATTTTTAAAAACTTTTTTTATGGGAATACAACGGAAGCGTTCCAAAATGTGAGCTGGTAAGACGAGCCCAGGGACTGCAGGGCTTGTGCGTTGTGAAGCGAACAGCAGCATCTTCAGTATCCACCGAAATTGCAGAATACTGAACGCAGGTTGCATAAGAAAGCACTAATAATAATGAAGCCCCGGGTTTCATTATAAATGGGCGTCATCGATTTTCAGGGCTAGGTAATTTCCCGTGATCCTTTGCAAGAGCCGTGTTTTGCATTCAGGCCGGGCGATTTGCTGCTTGACAGTACTGGCACTGCAAGGCTCTCCTACCATGACTGGATTAGCCAGTCCACATGGGGATGTATCAGCCATGTCTGTGGTTCTAATTAAGGGAATTCATCTTTAATGAACTACTGGCGACTTATTTATTTGCTTGGCAATTGCCCCTTGGTTGCTGTAGATCCTATTAGAAAGACAAACTTGAATTCTGCTTGTCAATCACCTATTCTAAATGGCCTGAACCTCTTAGTGCCGAGGAACCTCACTACGTCTCGTTTGTTACTCTTGTGTAAAGGCTGGTTTATACTCGAAAGGACAAAGTTAACGGCGATCACCGTTATCGCATAGTTTTGTAGCCCGGTTTATAGGCGCTGCCAAGAACCACTCGACTCAAATGACAATCGCTGGCGGAGTCGCTGAGAGTTCAAGTCAGCCGAACTTTAACCTTGTCGCTGACTCCGTTGCTAGGTGATAGATTATATAACGTTTGACACTCCACTAAAAATAATTACAAGACAGCTTGCCGGGTATAAACTGGCCTTAACCCTAACATTAGGTCTTATGTGCTTCACTCTGGCTGGAGAGTTAGAAACCTGAGTGTTGCTTAAGATATGAATATCAGCAAATAGAAGCAACAGCGGGACCCTACTCTTTGTAAAATATGCATAATGACATCTACCGATCAGCTGTCGCACAGAGAGAAAAATAATGTTGGCAACCCTGACATAGGAAATAAATTTGCAATGACGGATGATTAACTAAGCAATAATAAAATCAACACACCTCCAAACAAATGCAGCAAACTACGATGTAAAAAATCATTCCATACAACCCGTAAAATGCACAACACAGACAAAAAAAGAAAAAAAACTTAGATAATGGCAATTGCTAAAAAATTTAAAATAAGTCCCCCTTTCATTAAAAAAATAAATAAAATAGTCAGTCCGGGTTGTGGTAAATTGGAGCTCATACAGAAAATGACAGACAGAAATCCCCATACACACTAATCCTGCAGAGAAAATAAAGACAGATTAGCTAGACAGAAGTTAGGCACTGAGAAGTCGAAACCCAGACATTGCGGGCGACATTGCATTCAGAGCCCCGCAGAAAAGGTGGCGAAGCAGCCACAGAACGAAAAATGGGAGGTTTTGAAAATCTACCATTGTTGATTAGGATTAGTTCCACTGTCCCTGTCGCACAGCTCTGCAGATTAATTATTTTCAATTTTTATAATTATGTAAAAACATTATTATCATAAAAATTATTTATCCGCGTTTCTCTGAATTGGCCTTCCTTTATTTAATCCTTCAGGTTCTCTCATTCAATTTCTCCACTGCTCTACTCTGCCCTCTCAAAATATTCTCAACACTTTCTCCCCCCCCCCGGGAGAGAAATGCAACACCCAAAATAATTGAATTGGCTGGTAATAATTTATAAAGATTAAAATGATTATTAGATTAGAAGTATCCATCCATCTTGCTTTACAACTTAACAATGTATCATATTATATACACTGAAGGATAAATAACTAAAAAGCTACAAATAAAATCTCAGCTCTTTATTAAGATTGTCTAGTACCTATGAACGATTTAAACTGGTTAACTATAAACTTCCTTGTTTAAAGTGACCTTGTTGCGCACCTGGGTCTGGTTCCATTTTGTGTACTAATGTGTACCATGTTATTTTCCAGTTTGTGGCCCGCCTGTTAGTTTGTACGATTCTTACTATTCTCCTTCGACCTCTCTCATGACTGCTGTTGACTGGATGTTTGTCGCAACATTCACGATAAACCCTAGGCGCTGTTGTGTGTGAAAAGCCGTTTCTAAGATACTGGAACCGGTGGCTTGGCATCCACGATCGAATCATACTTGAAGTCGCTTAGTTCACTCGTAACGTTCAATCGAACAGTAACTGAACGCATCGATGCCTGCCGGCCTGCTTTACATAACAAGTTATGGCCATGTGATCCATCTTCGTGAGTGGGAGGTGTACCAAACTGGGCAATGAGGGTTTACTGTCTACCAATCATGTCAGCATAATTGATCCACAGCCTTCAATTGTCTTTCAAGTTTCAAACCAAATAGTCTCCAACTAATCAGCCTGAGATGTTCACCCTCAAATCTCCCCAACTGTTATAGAACTAAGTAAATAGAACATATGGCTGGGAAATGAAGGACCAATACCTAAGTTTTGAATTGTCTGAGGGTAACGGATGGACTATCAGACTGTTTTGTGAATTGTATCATTGTGTGTAAAATATGGTCAAGATGAATAATATGTGGTATTGCACTTTGTTCATTAATGTCTGTTAGTCTTCGGTGACCACTGGGTAGGACCATAAAATGCATAGGCACATATTTATGATATTTTTGCGCCCGTTTCTTATTCTTATGTGGATTTCTTATTCACTGTGGCCTGGAAATGACCAGACACAGGGAGGTAAAGTGTACAACTTTTGTTTCTCGTTTGAACAAAAGAAAACCGAACATTAAATTGCAGCAAAAACATATTTCAAGCACCAAATGAAATAAAGACTTTTCAGTCTTTAAAATATAATGATAAAATGAAGAAGAAAAAACAGTCTTTTCAGTCACACATGGAAACGCCGTAAACATAACATTTGATTTAAAAAAACAAAACAAAAATCTCTTTACTGTCTCTTTAAAAAAAAAAGGAACGACAATCAGGTGTGGACAGACTGGGCGTATGTCCCAATGGGCTGCCTGTCAATCCTGCCATGCTGCTGGCCTGTCCCCAGGGCTGCCTTTGGGACTGCAGTTTTCTTGTTTGGTGCTTTCATAATTTTTGTCATTAGCGATAAAAGAGATTTCCTGGATTGCAGCTCCCTGTATTTATTTTTTTAAGCAATGCATTTACGACTTCAGAACCGCAATGCATGTTAGACTGTCTTACAGGAAAATGCATCTCCTAATGGAAGTTTTAAAATGTGTTATTTTGGTTTAAAACATTTCTGGAAAAGAAAACTGGATTCGCCTTTGTTGTAATTTTATATATGCCAATGCCACATCTATCAAAATAAGTAATTTAAATAGAAAATTTCAAAATACAGATTATGTTAAATGTCTCCTATAATTCATAGTGTCGTTACTGTAAACAAAACGTCTTGTTGTGCTAAAAGAAGTTAATAATATTAAAAAAGTCTGATTTCTTTTCTTCGTGGCATTAAAACGTAACCTTGAATTGTGTTTTTTGTTAGGTCTGTGAGAGCATCTACTTTGAACTGAACAAATGTAAACAACCAAAAAAACAAAACAAAAAACAATTCATGGTTAGTTCATCATTACAGCCAGTTACAGAAGGGACAGCCTTCTAGGAAAATAATTTTGTGATTTGAATTTATATATTTTCTCTAGACCCATTTCAAGTATCGTTTTGAGAGATTTCTGAAATGTTTAGTATGCAGAATACCTACACCTTAGAGACAGTTTTTAGAAGGTTAGCAAAAAGTGCTATTTTGCCTTTTGCTGAAGGTTTCCGCTTCTTCTTTCTTTTATCGCTTTTCCAAAAGGAAGCTGAATACCTCATCAGTCCATCCATATGTGAGATCAGCATATCAAGTTTGTTGAAATTTGCTAGTTTCCCTAAACTAGAGATTTAAATTATGAATAGACTGCAATATACTACTGCTATGACTATTAACCTGTAGAACCCAATGTTAATGTTGGTGTTTGCTAATGAAGGGAGGTGGGGCTCAAATTTAGACAAAGCAAACCGCGATTGAGACTATCAGTTTCACCAGTGCAGTGGCTAATTGGAAGTAAATATAGGAAACAAGCTACACCTGTGCCTTGTTAGCTTCTGAAAGAAAAATGGGGAAGTATCCTTTATAAACCCTGTTTGCTTGGAGGATAACTTAGTTAGTTTTGTGCAGAAGTAGTTCTTTTGAGTGTGTGTATTAGATTAAAAGTTTTGGAAAACAAAATAAGCGAAGTCACTCCAACATCCTGTAAGCTAGGCTAGACAGCTAACCGAAAAACAGCAGAGTGACCTAGGTGAAGCTAACGACGCCAGAGTAGACAGCGTAGAGCTTGATCAGGATGGGGTTCCTAGGATAGAAACGCTTGAGGAGACGAAGCAGAGGTTTAAGAAAGTATTTATTTAAATAAGAGAATCAAAGCATATGTAACCTGCCTTACTCTTCTGTCTCTATGGAAGCCCTCCACATCCTGCTTTTTAAAATGTCACCGGACCAATAGGAGGCAAATTAGTCTGGAGACTGGAGTCCTGTGGCTTCATGGGGATAGTAATGCTGAGGCTCCTGACATTACCTCAGCACTCCCCTTGCTGTGCCACACTGGCCCGCAACACGGAGAAAAACAATGTATTTTGTCTCCACTGTGGGACCTCTTAGACCGCTTGTCGAATCAAAATTGACTTACCTGTCGGCAGGGTTTTCCGATCCGGGACTCTGCAAACCTGGGACCAGGCCAGCTGATTCGGAGGACAGTCTCTGGAAACAGACTTCTATCGCATCTGCCGAATAGACGGCAATAATGCTTTGGTTTTTGTATGAGGGTGTTTTTTTTTATTGTCGGAATTGCTCCTGTTTAAAGGCAGGGTGGTGCTATCTATTGACGCTAAAAGACATTGCTGGATTGCAAAATCAATGTGAATTAAACTGTGATCCATGTGGCGCCCACCATAACCCAAATGAGCAGAACAGAATCCGTAAATTCTGCTTGCCTTCACACAAAATGTAAATGAAAAGCGCTCTACACATGACACAAAACTCAATTAAGTGTTTTAAGCACTGTCAAATAAATTACTCGTTCAAAGCAATTTTAAACTGCATCTTGGTGCAATCCGTTATTATTCATGCATTAAAGAAGGCACCTATGAGTGGATGTAAGAATGGAACAGTTTGATAGCTATTGACCGGGTTCTCAAATTACATCAACTGTGAAGCACTGTTAGAGGATACCTGAAGGAACTGAGATTCCAGTCTTTTGTCTTTTGTTACGGTATCATATTGAATCGCAACCAGCGGGGATATTTTACAGTGTTTATGCTACGTAAAAAATCCTTTTAATTATCTTTTCAGAGGCTAATGGAGACTAATTGAGGCAAGTGCGATAGCACATGTTTTCATATGTTGAGGAATACTGGCTACACCTTATCTAAAGTCAGGAGAGAGTGGAGGAACATCATTAGTCACTGAGCCTCAGCCAAATGGGTGCGAAGTCACAATTTGTGCAACCATCTCAAGAGAAGGTGTTTTCACGTTCCCACAGTTGGGTCATACAAAACAGAATGTTGCCTTATGTTTCTGGATTCACAGTACATTTACACTACATATTAGTTGCTTAGCAGACGCTTGTATCCAAAGCGACTTAGAGTTTACAATTTCTACATTCATCCACTATTGATTGGATATCTTTGGATATTTTACTGAAGCAAATCAGGTTATGTTGGGTATGTTGCTCAAGGCTACAACAGCTGGGGTGGGACTTGAACAACCTTTTGGTTACAAACTTGTCGCTTTAACCAGTACACCACCAGCTGCCCCACAGTACCTCTGGACAGAATGGCACCTCTGGACAGAATGAGGGCTGGTGAGACCTCATGAGCCACCCTTTGTGGTCATATGGGGAATATGGGGAATTCCACCACTCCTGTCTCGTAATAGAATGGTTTATAGCCCACCCATGTATGACCATGTTGTCCCCCCCATAAACTCCTTTTCTCAACCACATTGAAGAGTTATTCTTGACATGCCAGTGAAAGTTATATGATAATCGTCCAGATAACAAAATGTCTCTGATGCGATGAATGCTGATTGCAAGATTGCAAATGCTTGCCAAGGATGGATTGTTGAATTCTAATGTTGAATGGGATTTCTCTTTACTTTGGTAAAGTCAACTTAAGAATACAGGAACATACAAGAACACAGCTTACAGTCCGTGCAGTGTTTTACCTAGCAGAAATCCCTGAGCAGTCTTGTCTTTAGTAAGCAATATTTACTCAGAAATGCTGTCTGTACCAAAATTCTGCTGTCCCTTTCATTAGAACCGAAACTTGTCATTACGATATGATGTAATGAAATCACAGCCGTGTTTTAAGTTGACCTGAATGCAGTGCATGGAAGCACATTGAAACGCAACGTAAGAGAAGGGTGGGGTCGTAGTTCTACTGTATAATAATGTTAATCAGAAACTGACCGCTGCTTAAATCACTTTATAGACCTGCTAACTACATGGCTTCTTTTAATACAGGCATACAGCATTTAGTCAGTGACAGGTGGTAGCCATGGATCAGAAAAGGCACTGTGGCCAAATGATGGTACTCTAAAAAGCTAATTTCACTGACTTTTTCCAATCATTTAAAATGTAAAACCATCTTCAAACGACGCATCATGCATATTTAAAAAAAAATTGATGTGTCCCAGAATTTGAATTAGATCATGCAGTTTAACACATATTTTTAAAAAGCGAAACTGGTAGGTTTAATTTCAAGGCAAAGAAACCTTCCAATGGATAACTATGCTCACAGAGTAATTTAAGTGATTCAACTAAAGATTTAGAGATTGGAGTTGTTATAATGTTATAAACCTTATGTCATAAAATGATTACCTAATTTCCTATGTATATAGATTATGCCGAAGGGTTTGCCTTTGGTTAAAACTGTAATGAACAGCTACAGTTTTTAATTACAAAATAATTGCATTCATTGGGAAAGGTTCTTCATTCTTTCAGTTTTGAGCCCCCTGCCAGTCTAAGGGTTTCTGCCGGGCCCTGGTGCAGCCCTGTTGGGCCTGCGGCTGCTCTTCTCCTCTCACACCACCCTTCAGCTGCTGGAGCAAAAGGAAATAAGTTTCTGCTAATGCCAGCCGTACTTAACATTCAAATGCTCTTCTCTATTTATTAATGTGGAGGATAAAATGTGTAGTGCAATCAGGATTCAGTGATTTAAACCCATACAGTCTTATAAACGTGCAGAGTAGCATGGTAGAACTTATGTATAAATAATTCATACATTTTTACATGACAGGGTAACATGTCACTAATGTGTTTTAGAGTGACTGTGGTTTTCCCCCCAGATACCATTATTTCAGATGTATTTGTACAGTTTTTTGTTTTTTTTGCATAATTTCAGATGTCCCTTTTCCAGGAAAAGCTGCTGGGTGTCTTGTATACAGTGCCTTAGTACGTAAGTAAACCAAATATATTAAACATTTTTTTATTGTGATACAATTTGTTGGCTATGTAAGTTTTCACCCCCGTTGCTATGATACCCCCATATAAGCTCTGGTGCAACCAATTGCCCTCAGAAGTCACATAATTAGTTGAATAAATACATCTGTTTCTTGAAGGCCCTAGAGTTGGTTAAAGAGCATGAATGGAACGGTCAAAAATTGCAGGATCCAGATGCACAAAGCTGGTAGAGACTCACCCCCAAAAGACTCACAGCTGTAATTCCAGCCAAAGGTGGTTCTACAAATTATTGACTCAGGGGGGTGAACAAATATCTGTTGTTTCCGTGTAATAAACTTTTGTGTCACAATAAAAAATATGTTGTACCTTCAAAGTGTTTGTGTGAAACAAATCTCGATAAAATCCATTTCAATTCATTGTAACACAAAATGTGAACGTGTTACTATTGTAAGTGATATGATTCCTCCTCCTGTTGACTAAATTTCATACATTCTTTATTAAAGCAATGATCCTGTAAACCTCCCTGGCTATTTCCATGAAAAGCATTAATCTTCTGCAGCTGCTATCCTCCAACCAGATACTTTTTATACATTTTATTATTAAAGCTCAGTATATCCTGAGAGAGAAACCCTGTTGTTTGCATTATGGCCTGAAGGTCTTTCATTTGCTGTTTTGGGGATAATAGTGTTTTTGCTATTTTTCTTCTGGACTCGCGTGCTTGAAACGGTCTGATATGGCTGTTTAAGGCTTTCTCTTTCAAAAGCCCTTTTTCATGGTATAATGTCTGTAACCACCATGCATATGTGGAGCGGGTGGACTCTCTCAGCCTCTGAGTCTGCTGCACGAAACACTTTTCATGCAACCCTGACAGTCTGCGGTTTCCTTTGCCTTGAGATGATGTTAACGAACACGGTCTAACATGAGAAACACTGTATTTGTGTAGCGCATAGTGCATAAGCCAGAGGTCTATTAGATTAGAGGAGAAACGAATGAGCATATTCAGCGGCATGTCTAAATGAATAAAACTGGTTAGCTATGACGTTATTTGTTAGCTTCCGTTTGTTTCGGTTTTCATGTCAGCTAGCTAGGTCTATTTAAACATGTGTGCTAAGATCTAGCTGAAAAGCATTATTATGAACTCAATGAATACAACGCCACATCTCCTCTGCACTTGCAGATGAAAATAGTGCTTATGATGATAAAAGTGTGCTTAAGTATGAGATTGCATACGTGTTTCATTATTCAATATTAAACTGTAGCACTTAGCCTCTTGATACATAATGATATCTGGCTTCGGTTGTAAATAAGCTTTCATTTTAATAACGCATCCGCTGCCATTGAAGTCAAACAGAATTTTCTACTTTTTTCTTCTCGCGCCAGTGTTCTACAAGGAACATTAAAGTTTCCTTTTCAAGCGATTCAAACTCACTCCCCCAACTCTGCCATCTTAATCGCAGTGTGAAGCGGGACCAGGTTGCTCCTGAGCCTTGATCAGTAGCTGGTGCACATTAAAGCAAGAAAAGAGCTTCCAATTCCTTTGTCTCCTACTACGTGAAAGACAGCCGGGCCCCAGCGATTTCAAAGTCTGCCGAGACTACTGGAGGAAAAAAGATGAAAAGCTGTTTACATACCCATGTGGGGAACCATTAGCAAGCATTTTTATTCAATGAACCGCTTTGTGTCTGAGATATGTATATATATTTAAATGGCTCCAATAATGGCTCCCCTTTTCAAGGGGCTGCTGCAGACGTTGTTCAACATAATAAAATACAACTTGAACAGAATTGGGAGCTAATTTTAAAATTTGTCCAAAAGGGTCCATTGACTTATTAAACTGCAATTACATTGATTACACAGGGTAATCTACGTGTTTTGAAATGGAAAACAATAGATTAGCGCTTTATATGAGCCAAGGACACGTTAAAACATTCCTCATTTTCACTATTAAAATGAAAAAAGTTAGCACAAGACAAAAATTTTAAATATTAATCATCTGTTATATACATACTATAGTCATACAAATAGTGAAACTAATTGGCAAAAGAGCTAACCACTGCAAGTGTAATGGCTGGTCATTTTGAACTGGCCCACACGGAGATCTTGCTTGAAGCCTTGTTTTGTGGGGATTACACTAAGAAACCATCGAAACAGTCATTGTCAACGGCCCTCCGCATCCGTTTCTTAACTCTTGGGAGCAGTAGCCTCAGGTGTGAACAGGGAGGGCTGTTTTCGGTATCTGTGTCCCATTGTCTCCTCTCCTCCCAAGGTGCCTGTTTATTAGTGGAAACACATGGCAACACATCTGCTCCGTGCCTGACTTATGGCACATTACTGAACGAAAAATATGCCAGGCACCGCTCACAGGCTACTTGTATTTAAAAAAACAACAACACATTCAACAACTATTTTGTGGAAGTTTCCTCCGATTGTCAGTTAGTACGGCTGTGAATGTGAGGCCTGATTTTCAGCGTACTTGTAGGCTGATTAGAATTTAAATATTTTTATTCCTGCCGTTTCAGATTATATTTTTGTTCAAGAGACAGCTTGACTGTCTTCCTTGGTTTATTGAAATGCATTTCCAAATTTCTCTGTCGGTTTTATGAATACACGTCTGAAAGTATTTATATACTGCATTTAGAGTTGCAGTGGAGCATCAACTATTGGTGGATTTTGTGTGTAGATATCTGAAAATCTGTTTGCCGAAAACTTGCTTTCATGATCTTTTCATTACGGAAAAAATGCAAAAAATGTGAAAAACTTTCCAGGCAAGTCTCTTGTCTAGGCAAACTGGTATAAGGCATGACAACAGCAAAAATGTGAAAGCAAAAAAAATGTAAAAAAGTAAATGACTTTTGTGAATTGAGTTCAATAAGGATGAAAAGGAGGTTTTAAGCCTGTAGAACAGGCTTGGGGTTCTTTCACGGTGACTAAGCACCAGGTGTAGCGGGTGGTGAGTGACTCACTCCGTTCAGCATGAGCTGCTGTCTGGGGCTCTCTGTGGTTAAAACCCACTTTTCTCCTGACATTTCCGTTCAGCACAACCTGCCCACGCCAGACCACGCTGTGCTTCTCTTTTGTCAGAAGTAGCCCTCTTTGGCAAAGTACTCTTGGTGTGCAATATAATTGTGCGACTGAAGAACAGGGGCAGTTCACTTCCTGTAGTACTGTTATGTGGCACAGTATCTTTATAAATATATTTACTGAAAACCAAGCCTGCATAGCAGTTTGTGGCCTTTTTGATTGATAGAACACATTCCCACAACAAGCAAAACCGTGGCAAATTTGGTCTATGTAAATGAATGGAGGAATGCTGGGTGACACCTGCTTCTCTTTTATCTTAAGTGAAAACATTTTTTGCAGAGAACTCTTAAAATCAAAACCCAAGCACTTCCATTTTCAGAGGAGTGGTCACTTTACTCAAAATATTAAAAAATTACCACACCTTTAAAATTCCATTTTGAGATCTGATAAAAAAAATGTAAAAAACCTGCCATCTAATGAGAAACCCAGCTGTCTTCTTGGGGAATGGTTTATAATAAGGAAAATAATTCAGAACGACCGCTGTATAGGCGGTAGCAGCCTAAGGTCCAGGGAGGACCATTGCCTACATTCTCTCTGTGCCCTTATGCATTCCTCTGTCTTCTCCTGATTGCATGCTTTTCTCCTTGATGGTATATCTGATATCTGCCACCAAGCAGACACTATGCATAGACTGGGGGTTTAGTCTAATCAGTTGGGGAGAAAAAAGCATCTCTTTCAGAGTTATAGAGCAATGGTCTTTACATATCTGCAGTTTGCTTTTGGTAGTGGATTGCCATTCATTAATTTTCTTCAGCCTCTTCTCTAATTCAGGCTGACAGGGTGCCAGAGCCTAACCCGGCAAACACAGGGTGTGAGGCAGGGTGCACTTAGGATGGCATGCCAGTCTATTGTAGGGCAGAAGACCGGCAGACAGGAACAATCTCTCACCTACACAGGACCAATTTCGCAGTAGCCAACTCAGTTAAATTTGGGGGTAACAATTTTAAAACTCTGCAAAGACAGTGACCCAAGCCACATTGGAACCCTGGTGCTATGAGGCAGCAACACTAAGCACTGAGCCAGAGTATATCTCCAAATTATACAACTATTGTGGGTGCGAATCCTGGCTCTAAATTCTAACACAAAGACACGTACGCAGTGGACTGTCAATGGACTGTATTTTGAACTGTTTGCACAAGCTATATAAACAGGTTATTACTGACACCAGAGTTATTTAAAGTCCTATATAGATATATTTCCAATACAGTTCTTTTTAAACTACAACTCTCTCACACAAACACATGAACACACAGTTTATTTCTGTTTCTTTTAAACTACACATCGCTGTTCCGATGCAACTAGAGCTAGTGTGAAAATCCCTGTAAGTTTCAAAAGTTTCAAAAATGGATACTATAAAGAGCTGTACAATGTAAAAAAAAATGAATAAAGTTTTTTATTGATCTCATTATTTATTGATCTCATGCGGAACTCCATTTTCTTATTTTGACATGTGAATGTTTGGAAAACTTAAAATTGCTCTTTTCTACTGACATACTAATGCAGAAGACAAAAAATAAACATCAAAGACTGCATTTATATAGAAAAGCTAAGGTGCCTTAGGATGGAGTCAAAAACCTATGTGTCTATAACCACAGTATTTATTATTTGAAAAATCATTTGAAAATGGAAAAATCCCCTATATAATTAAACAGCAGGAAAAAAAAAATCTATCATTGAATTAAAATCTATAAAATTACGTAATAGCATTCCATGTTTTGAATATTCTTTTGAGTTTTAAATGGTGAAAAGTCAGTGTTTTCGTTTGTTTCCATTGATCAATGGACGGAAACACCAGTGTCTATTTCTGAGTCTTTGGTTACCCAAAAGGAAGCAAGGTTTGTTTAGTTATGTCGATCACTTTACTTTTGAATAAAAACCGTAAAATGATGATGCAGTTTCCCGCATCGGATCACTCTCAGCACAACGTGATCCCATAAAACTCAGGTACCTGGATGAGTTTAGGCACCACCACTGACCCACGATACCATGCATTCAAATCAGGATTGTAGAAACTCGCTCCTCTGCAGTGTCATATTATTTCTAACTACAAAAAGAAACAACATAGAGTGTTCTTTAATTATGAAGATGAATCAACAGATCTCCAATTAAAATGCTTTTAGGAGAACAGCCTTTTTTAAAGTCTAAAAATAATTCAATTGATATGTATCTGGAGTAAATTAACCAGCTTTCTGAGCTCTCTCTTGTGAGCCTTGTAATCAATCCTTCTTCCACATTTAATAGGGATGTATAGAGGGTTAATGGGAATTGTGGAGGAAGGAAGAGGGGGCACAGCTCATAAGTGTCTATGATGTGTGGAGATGAGAGGGTCAGATGCCCAGCAGAGAACATCTTCTGGCACAAAGTCTTTCTGCTATGTGGTCAGGGAATTGCCTTTCTTGGCTGCAAGTAACAATTTCACATTGGTTTAAAACACCAGAGGAAAGAGCAGTATACTGAAAAGTACTGGAGCGCTATTGCCAATGAAAGTGGAAAAACGTTCCGGGAGATTGTTTCTCTTAATCTTATTTGCATTGCTTTGGCTACAGAACTTGGGTTCGAGTCCTGGTCAGGGGTCCAGTTTGACAAAAGATGTTACACAACCACAACCACCCACTGGTACTTGGAACCAAGATGACTCTGTTGGATGAGGAGCACCATGACTCCATCATGATAACATCCAGCAGGTGCTTCATCTTTTCCTATGCCACCTATTGACCCTCAAAAGACCTTTAGGGAAGAAGGATTATTTTTTATCATGCGACTCTACAATTTTTATAGAATTTGCTTTGCACGGTCTGGAGCTGGCATACAGGTACAAAAATAATAATAATGGTACCTAGGCACCTTAGGGCTCTAATTTGATGAACAGAATTCCCAACACAAATAGGCCTGCACAATCTCTTTTTGTAATTTTAACAGAGTTATATTCACACGAGTGATGGCGCAGCTGCCAAAAGGGTTGGTTACAATTAACAATGTACATAAAGGTGTGGTAAGCAGTGGTTACACAATAGCCAATCAGACCAACTTCTGTTCTGTCCGTAAGAAGCAATGCATTTGCAACATGACAATCTTCTATTTACGCTGGGCTAGAAAACGCCTCTCAGTTGTTCCTAGTTGTCCAATTGCAGACAAATATTAGACAAATGCACTGTTCACCCATGTCCTATTCTCACAGGTGGTTGAATGTTGTCATTGATTGTGTGGTGATGCAACATAATCAATAATATGGATTTTTTTGACAGCTGTATGGCAGTTTGAATATGAATTTCGCAACAGCGTTCTCAAAATAGCTTATTTTCACCTTTGACGGCGCCAGGAGAAGGTTATTATTGAACAAAGTTGACACTGACACAAAAATAGCAGCAAACCTTGCACAGTTGACTTTCTTCTGCGTAA
>JAOVYW010032603.1:1588-16252 GCA_025775045.1 Hiodon tergisus
GTGTAAGAGAGAGGGAGTGTGAGAGAGAGAGTGTGAGAGAGAGAGTGTGAGAGAGAGATGTTCTATCCTTCACGACAGTAACCGCTCTTAATGTGATTCGGTTTTTTTTCCCATGGTCCTTTGAAATGCATTATGCCATGACATTCTCTGGCTACCGCCTTCACTGTGATGTTCAGACGGTTAGGTGCAAGAGGGGAGGAAAACCACACACAGAGTTAAATCCAGGAGGAAATGAAAAGGAACATTGGACTTTTATCTCATGGCATTGGAATAAAGGTTATTAAATCATTCTGGGAATTGAAGCACTGTAAACATTTTGTCATTAACAAAGGCAACAAACATTTCATGAATAATGTCTTTTATGCAGAGTTATAGGCATTAACGTATGGTGCGTAACTGCAGCGGAAAGCATTTTGTCAGTGTCAGTGTATTAAGTATTTAATTACTTTGCTTCCTCACAGAGTATTTGTTCAAATGTATTTTTCACAAAAATTTAAATTGATACCACACTGCATAGCCCTAAAAAGCGCCATATTAACAAATACTTGCCCCTCCCACACACGCACACGTACACGCACAGACACACACCAAACCAGGTTGATGCATCCCTCAGAATCGTTGCGTCAATTATCAATTTTCCTAATGGTGAGCTCTTTATTTTTCCTTTGAGTGCTTCTTTCTTGTCGGCTTCAAAGCAAGCCAGCATGTGGCAAAAACACCCTTTGAGGGAAAAAAAATCTTTGTAAAAAAAAAAAAAAAATCCTTTTCCAAATGAATGATATTGGTCTCCAGCTGACTCTCACAGTGAATCATCCAGTCAAAAGCTGTCATGTATTGCAAATAATATATCTTCTGACACTTTCAACAAAGGCCCGGCAATGCCAGTTTGAACTCCCACTTTTTATTATTTTTTTGCCTTTCAATGTGACAGGAACAAAACAAAAAAAAATGCATTAAAATGGTCTCTTAAAAGACGTTATGAAACTGAAAGTACCACACCACAAATGGCAAAAACTAGGCAGAGATGATGTTTTTTTTTTCTTCAAACCCAGAGTTCCTGGTACACGCAGTGAACAATCTCGCTGAAATCCGACCATTTTGGGCATGATGCTTGATAAGCACCTGGCCTTGTCTGGGTTCAGATCAATGGCTCAGTTTTAGGGGCCTAGTTTCACACAGCAGAGCTAAATAAACATGTCATTTTCTTAAAACGCCTAATTTGAAGCAAATTAGTCAAGAGCTAGGTCCTTTGAAATAAACAAAACATACTGAAACAAGTATTCAGTGACTTCAAATTAAATTTAAGGAAAATGTCATTTCCACATGCGATTTTCAGTGATATGGAAGAATAAACGTGGTTTTTAATTGTTTTATCATCATAATTTTCTATACTTTTTAATAATATTACTTTAATAATTATAAATGAGCAATCTTATCTAATATAACTTCAGATTTCCCAGCACAACCCATTCACAAGTTTTACCACAAAACGCTGTTTACGTCGTATCCACAAACAGCAGCATTCTAAAAGCCTTATTGCAAAACCATCAGCAGTAATGACAACCTTCAAGCTACTTCAGCTCTGGAATATACCAGTCATTCTGGTAGCAGATAACCGGGTGACCCGATTAGCAAGAACATTTTGTATATTTCTAGATTTTGCAAAGGCTTGGCGTCTAAGCAAATTTTACTGAGCGATTATAGGTTTTTAAAAGATCTCTTCATAACAACAAGCCAATCAACAAATGTCCGTCGACAAATGGCAATACTGACATAAAACTGAAAGGCCTCGGGTAAGAAAATATGAGTTCTTATTCATTGTGCCAAATTAATTTCAACCATACGAGTCAGATTAACAACACCGTGGAAAAGCGACTGTGAACTTATCACACTCCAAAACACGGCCCAGGGCATAAGGCGTTTCGATGCGTAATTAGGAACCAAAAAATTGCAATAGCAAATAGCGGTCCTATTTCTAATGTAGTCGCGTCGTTCTGCTTAGTTCTACAGCACGGAACCCGGGATCTGGGGGTTTATTTTCCGGTCACACCCTTAGCCCTTGGCCTGTATCTTATAGACCTAAGATGACAGTGTGCTTCAGGTGCTCTGCGTTTCACCATTTAGAGAAGTGGGAAAAACCCGCAGAATTAAGACACTCCCGGAACCGGGTAACCTGCTACACATTGAGCATTCACCCTGCGTGACAATGGACTGAATTATTTAGCCACGCGCAGAGCGATAATGAACCCATGTGAATTCATGAGACTGGCATGTCTATACAGTGCACGGTCTGAGCTTGGCTTACTGTATCACAATTGTGTCAGTCGCCTCCATTTTCTTACTGAACAATTCTTTTCACTAATTGCTCACAGGTACGCATTCTGCTCTGCACCTATTTCCACCATGCTGCGTTTGTCTCATCTCTACTTCCTTAGGTTCCTTTACGAGACTGATTAACAAGTCATTGATCACTTCTGAGTAATAAAACTAAATTTGTACGCATTTAGATTCACTACTCAATTAGTGAAAGCCACCTTTTTACAAAAATCACCTGCTTATGACAAATTAGTACGTACTGTAATTCCGGGACTACAGTGAAGTTCTTGTTCATTTAAGGTACTGGTCAAGCTTTCCATCAGGATAGTGAAGAGGGAGTGAGATTTCGCAGTTATTACAGCGAGGGAAATTTAAAAAGGAGGGGAAATTGTGTCTGGAGTGAGGAAGACGGCAAAAACAAAATACTAGCAGCTCTTACTACCAGCGTGCCCCGTAAATCCTCAGGGGTATTTCACAATGCTGGGGGAAATAAGCGAGTTAGCCCGCTAATTTTTCGGTTATCTTTAAAGCCCAGCTCTAGATAGTCAGTTTCACAAAGAAAGCTGGACGGACGACTGGGTTAATAACCATGGCAATAAACCCAATTAACCTAAAATGACGGAAAAGGTTAACTCAAACCTAGCTTGACTACGTATAAAATCATGCTCTCCTGACATGAGTACGATTACGTACATTTTAATACAAGATTCATAACAATCCATAGGAGAGTGCCAAAATGTTTGGACTACAGAGGCGCAACAGCAGAGAAGTGCATTGTGTGTTAATGTCCTAATTCAGCCCCATCACTATGGTTACAACCCCGGGTTTCGTCTCTTGCCATCTCTGCCTTTTTAGGAACTACGTCGTGTGATTTAATTTATCGGGCTAACTCAAGCCAGCCAAACTGAGGTATTATCTGATTTGTTTAGCCCACTTCAAGAAACCCCTTGGTTGAACAGCATCTAATCCCCAGAGGAAGTTAAATAAAAGTTGGCAGGTTACAATGTTGTATAAAATATATGGTAAAAGTTTAGCTGAGGAAAGCTCTAGTGAGCCTGTTGAACATTTCAGATATTTGTACCAGGTTTTTCCTACATTATTATTATTATTATTATTATTATTATTATTATTATTAGCAATAAAATTGTTAAATTGTTTTTATTTCTATAATAAAAGCAGTATTCGTAGAAAAGTTAATACCACTCAGCAGTTCTCATTATTGTATTTCTAGGAAATATAAATTCTGCAGCATATTTATGGGCCAATGGATGAATGGCCTTTTATAGCATGTGAGAATCAGGCTATGCCGTCACACCAGGTCTCAGAATAACAAGATGAAATAGCTAGCAAAGATAAAAGCTGGCTGTCATTATAAGGACAAAGTGGTAAGAGGGTGGTTTCCACAAGATACTTTTTTCTCACCTTTAGCAAAAAAGTACAGGTAGTGTCATTATTTCCAAACCACTGCATTATTTCCTGCAGTATTAAGGACCTATTTCTGTTTTTCTTTTGATCTGCCAGAGTTTCATTTTCTACATTAAACGGCGCTAAATAATCCATCATCGATTTACCTGTAGTTAGCCTGTCGTCGTAACTGACCATGGATATGGTTGAATATATGAATAGAGAAAGAAATAGAGATAAATTAAATGTCTAAATCAACATGAAATGCTAAGTTGTCGCTGATAGCAATAAACAAAAACAGATCAATATTTCCTCTGTGTTCGCACATCAGGACTATTTATTTGTGCGGTTGATTAATTTGCTTTTGCGATGGCACCTGTGAGTGAGTTGTAATTATGAAAAACCATGTTGCACAGGAGGAAGCGTGAAACTGCTGTCGTATTAGCGCTTGTGGGCTCATGCACCCATATTAAACTGTCAACGCTGAGCAGTGTCTTTGCTTCCTCCAACCCAAGGACACACAACTGCGCCACGTCATGAATATTCCATTACTGCTTGTCATAATCCTTTACCTTGTGAACTTAAGGCACTGATAATAAAAAATTGGCCGAATCCCCTACTGGATCAAAGCCATGATGCCAGGGGTACTTTATTCCGATAGCAATCTATGCAGTTGAAATATTCCGTGGTTGTGTAATGGTCTCTCAAAAATGAGCTTCTTTCTGTAAATATCTTTCTTTCTAAAGAAAGCCAGCCTTGGGGCTGGGGGAAAAAAATTACAATAACAGCAGCAACAAAAAAGAAACTATACAAAACAAGCAAGAGACAAGAACACTGTTCTGGGAGCTGATCTTTTTCCAGAAAGTGTCAGTATTATTGATTTGCCCCACAGAGCGTGACACTGGTGGTCAGTTCAAAGTTACACTTTTGCTCACCTAAGTCAGAATTGATAGATCTGCTGGGAACCGGTCTGCCTTCTTCCCTTAAGTGGCGAATATCTGTTCTAATTACCTTTAAAATGAATCACGACGGCAGAAGGTAACCCTTTAGCCCTCCAAGTGTGGACATCTTTACAAATAGTTTCAACCCCCACCCACACTAATCCGCGCCTTCACCAATCGTTACACGTTAAATGCGCTCTTCTGCAACCGCTTAGGAGATTCACTGATCACCCAGAGACAATTATTTCCATTTCAGCTTGGCGTTTTACCTGTAAAACATTCCGCAGCCCACATTGACTATTCAATACTTTCAATGAGTCAAACATTTTTCTACTTTACGAGCGATGAGGACGTATCCAGCGTGTGGCGTACATTAAAGTCTACCGCCCTCCATTCACTTCAAGCCGTCAGTTTAAACGATACACACGTCTATAAAACACATTTCTGAAATCAATTGGTCCTTGGTAATTAGATGCAAAACAATAGAAATGGTAATGGAAAAATACAAAGCCTCCCAGCTAAAAGTCCTCACAATCCCATCATTCTAAGAGATAACAGGGACCTGGCTTGAATGTGAAAACAGAGCAGAAACAATGGAGACGGACATTGATTTTTTTACAAGTGAAGATGCCGTCTGCAGCCCGAGCCGGTTGTAACAACGCCCTCGTGTAGAATCCCGGTGCATCTCGCAGTAATCACGAAACACTAGAGGACAGAGGTCAGATAAGTGCCCTAAATATGGAACGAGTGCCCCATTACGGTTTCTTTACGTTACACGGCACATGGAAAGACAAGACTTTGCAAATGATATTATTTCCCACGCCAGGGAATACCTGCTTGTGACTTGGAGTCTGGAGGGAAATTTGACCCCATGCATGTCACGTATTCCGACTCGTTGTGTAAGACCAATAGCTGACAGAGGGAGGATGGTGCTGGGGATCGTTAACACATACCAGGGCCAAGTATAAAAACAAGGTGAATTTGCAACCCTGTTTCTTTCTGTGATAGGATTTTTAAAAAAAGAAGCTTGTCAGCCCTCGGAATAAACATGTTCAGCTAGAATACCGTTCATGTTAACAAAAGAATTTCAACGCTTATACGGAATAAATTGTTTTCATGCTGTATTTAAATGTGCCCTATTTATGCACTATTTATTTATTTATCTCCACATATACAATAACTATTATTATTTATGATTGCTTTGTTATTTTTTAATTATTAAGCATAACGGAAGATTCTGCGCCCTGTTTTCGCAGTAGACAACCCCCATTCCTTTCCTCTAACGTATACACGACCTATTCATTAGACGGCGCTACTTCCTCAACTCACACACACCCCCCCCCCCATCTGGGAGACTGCGTTTGCTCAGTAGCTAATCACTAATTAACAACTTCACCATTCTTTTTGTATTCACACTCGCCAAATATATATAGAGAGAGATGAGTTTTGTTTGCAGCTATATACTGTTTGTTTTGTTTTTAAACAGGGAGCAATTTTGGAGCAAATATGGTCAGAGGGGAACCCCTTTAGCTTTTATGTACAAACCCCTCATAGCGGCAGACACCCCGACGACGTTTAGCTTTCCATTGGCTCGTCCAGCAGACGGTTCTACCCAAAGCGACTCACATGGCCAAACACATGGCCAAACAACTGGTGCAAACAATCAGACACAGCAAAAACCCAGCATAAACGGGCTCCATCACCGACAGCCCGAGCGCTACAGGGGCCGAATCAGACAACGCTACTCCTTAAGTCCAGAGGCAGGCGGGGGGGGGGGGGGGGGGCCAATAGGCGGTGGAACGAACTCTGAACTGCCCTCCGATACTCTGTTATTAATGGAGGGGCAATCATTCGGTAACAGTGTGTGGGTGTGCTTTCCTGGAATCTCCAGGGTCCAGCTCTGAAGCAGCGTTTCTTCCCTGCTGGGAGGGTCAATTTATCACCAGGCCTGGGTTCCCTCCAGTGCAGTGCTTCAATTTCCACGGAACTCAGTATTTCTTGTACATCCAACCCACATTTTCCGTAAAGGTCCAATGATGCTGACAGTGAAATTACGCGACATGAGAGTATCCATGGGATATATCCATATCTTAAATCTGAAATTCGTTTTTTAAATCCTAAGCAGAGTTGTGATTTCTGGCTTTGAATTGATAATAAGATTGTGTGTGTGTGTGTGTATATACACGATTCTTGGGATTAGCAAATTGGTTACGAAAACAAAGCATAATGCTGATTAGATCATTTTCACGGTTAGATTTTACTTTAGACAAGACAACACTTGATTGCACTTGCTGTTTCCCCCCCCCCCCCATACTTTGACAATATAGTATGTTGTATAAGTTTCAGTAAATTCAGTATATTACATATAAACCCAAGCACCTATTTAAACCTACACCCACAGTCCGCCACATTATCTATAATTACACTGCAATACCTTTTCTATTCCCCAAAGTTCCCTCTTTGAGCTACTGATGAATACCTTCCTGTCTATTCTCGGAAAATGACGCAGACAGAAGTACAGACACAACCATGAATATTTTTCAAAGACTCCCGGCGCCGGGGAGTCTATTAAATGTTTGAAGTCGACGTTTGGGTGTTAGATCTTCGCGTCACAGACTGCGAGTTCTCGTGTGAACATGGCACGTGTGTTTTTTCCCACCGTTTGCCACAGACAAGACTGTGCTGGTTCCCAAACAGTATTTAAGTGATCGATGTGAAGTGTTAATTGCGCAAACCGGTACAATTTTCATCAATCATTCAAATGCCCCCCAGACTGCTGATACAAAGTTTATCATTCATACTTTAGAATTCCCTGTCAGTCTACTCTCCATTGTAAACAGATTTATAAGCTATATATAGATTTTTAACAGCAGTGGGGGGAAAACAAAAATATAATTGCTTTGATATTTTAGCATAGTAATTGCTACTTTTCCTGGCAGATTTCTGTTTTTGATAAGACAAATCTGAGTAATTACACAGATTTTTTTGAGTTATCAAAACAAAATATATTAACAGAAATAAAAACAGAAAAATTACACTCCATAAATTGGCATAGTAGACATGTGTCTAACCTCACAACATCCTAACACATTTATTGCAAAACCAATTAATTTTTCTTAGAAAATATCAACGTCCTCTCAATATTTATTTGTAACATGCACTTCTTGGTGAAGTTACCGTATTCATCTTGTACGTAATTCATTTAAGACCTGTATTTTTTTTTTTTTTTAACTGAAATAAAAGAATCCCAATTGCGTTCAGACTTTTTTCAAAAAACTTTTTTAAATTGATAAATAAATATTATATTATACACTCTTTTTCTTTGAAGCCAATATGAAAGGTAATTTAGTTCTAATCAAAATAAATTAATAAATAACTCAATGTACAGTGACGGTTTTTAAACTGGGGTCGGTTCTCTTGGTGGGTTCGGTTCGGTTTTATTCGTTTTTTAACACCGCCGACAGTCAGTTATTTGCTGAACGCTGAATCTCACAGCCCCAGACGTCTGATGAATACCCGTGCAGCTGGTTTGCTGTACTGGGATGATCTGCCTAAAGCATGATAACGCCAGTCCTCAGGGGACAAGGGTCCGTCTGTCTTAAAGCCAAGCACTCACCAATTTACCAAGAAGGATCCAGTTAGATAATTAAAGGGGTGGAACGGCATTAAGATAGTGTTTTAAAAAAGGGCAAATGAGCTAGGACTTAATAGGCAATGGCTACTAGCTGATGACTAATAATGCAACTAATTAAAGCATGAGCTCTCCGCACAGAGTAGTGTAGCACCACGGTTGTTCCTCCCTGCAAGGGGACGTCTGTCCCCGGCACCCGGGACAGCCAAAGTGTCCGGACACAAAACGACCCCTCTCTCCCACCCCTAACCCCCTGTGTCTGACGGGGCACAAACGGTCAGGATCTGGCTGTAGTCCACCCCCGGGATCCTGACACACCTGTGGAATCCATCATCTCTCTCTCTCTCTCTCTCTTTGGGACAGAGGCAACAGCCATCTGTTCTGGAGAATCCATTTCAGGTTTCCCGCTGGGAATACGTCACACGATGCTGATGACATCATTGTTTTGTAATTAACCAACAGAAGCCTATGCCAATGAAAGCCTGGCTGATTAAAAACATGGCGTCTGAGTTTTCGTATTCATTTCGGAAATACTGCAGTGTGCCGGCCTCTGAGTGAGCACTGAACGCTTTTTGTGGCCTCTGGGAGCACTGAGTAACCTTTAGTCCAAAAATCACTCATAAACGTGGAAGAGGCTGAACTTTAAAAAAACTAAACAAAAAAAACAGCCCACATACTGCAGACAATGTGTGTCGACCTGGACACGTCAGACAACCTCATCAACAACTATATAATCGTTTGTTTCGCATGCTGAGGGTATAAACATTGGCACTGCTTCATTTGAATACATTTTTCATGTAATTTGCATAGATTATTTGCCATTGAAAAGATTTGGAGTGCTACAGATGTATCATCAGTTATTATTGAGTTTGTTGCCTGTCTGGCGTTAAAAACAAAACCCGTGGAAAAAAACCACTGACAAAAACAAAAACATTTTTTACACGTATTTAAATAATAATAATAATAATAAAAACCTAGGGAAAACTCCCAGAATAACTAGCGCTCACCTTGGAAAAATCTACTTTAAGCCTGAAAATAGTTTTCCATACAAGGCTTCAAGCGCAGAGGCACTTGGTACACCCTGAACGATTAACAAGGTAGTCAGATATTCATGGAAAATATGAATCTTTCACTACATAAACTGGCTTTTACATCAGCTTTTAGTCCCACGAGGAGAGTATACTCTCATCACAGCTTTCAGAGGGTTTTGCCTTTCATACGGATTCCAGTATACATTGTGAATATTGCAGAAGCCACAACTCTGTTTAATTTTTTAAAGACAAGTTGGAGCTACCTTGTCCTCTGTTAAGCATTCAAAGGGAGCTAATAGTGGTTGTTTTAATGTGGTTTTCACTGAAACGCACGCCTTCACTCAATAAGTTGAAGGAGAGATTAAATTTAACGGAAACACGTTAAAACAGCTGAACCCGTTTAAAGACTGTTAATGCCCAGAATACTGGCCCTGTGAGCTCTCCTGCATAGAGTAGAGACCGTCAGATCCACTTGGCATCTTCATCATTAACATGCTCCTGTCCATCATCTTCCTCGCCTTGACTTTTTATTGCAGTCGTACACATTAAATTTCCTCCGGATTTTAATAAACGAACAGAATATTATTTTCACAAGATGCTGACTTATGGCTGGACCCCACGTGCTTCAGGCAGAACACAGCACAATACCCTGTCCACTTGCAATCCAAAACGCTGTACTCAATCACGGGGAAGAGCATCAAAGAAACTTATCAGACTCCCCTCTGAAGGCCACAAACAAGATTGATATTCGTATCCCTCAACTTGGCCAACCCAAAAAACCATATAACACCAAAGCGTCCTTAAGCAAGCGTTTGTACCACGGGATCTTGGGAGCCTGCTTTTGGCTGCCAAGCCGTTGGCACAGGGCCATGACATTGTTCATGACATTGACGTGAACCTGCAGTCCTCTGAGAGCTCTCGTAATGGATGACGTGGGCTTGACATCCAGGGCCCATTTTTCAAATAAACTCATTTAAGAAATCATATTATAAATACCTAATCCGGGTTCAATTCGATTGGGTGCTTTATAATGAAGGTAGACTCACGTCACCCCATCCCACACAGGAGTAAAACAGTAACACACTGCCCATTGACCAAACAAAACAATGTTTATTTTTATTTTTTTACAATGGTCCTAATTTAAACATAACCCTAAGGGAGCTGGCACAAACTCAGACACTTGCTCCGAGGGCAAATGTCACTTGTGTCACTTGACCAGATGTACATCTTCCAACTGAGAACGGACATCAGTTGTGACCAACTCTGCAGAATCTGTACCCGGAAACTTTGACTGCTTGATCAACGGGATTAAAAGTTTACACGTCCAAGTTACGCATCAGTTACTCATAATACCAGTTAATCTTAAAACTGTTAAGAGCTCTGTGGCATACAATCCCTCTTCATAAAAAAAATAAAATAACGTGTCTGTGCTGACAGAAGTATTTTACATTTAGCATGTACCCTGCTGCGTAAAAAAAAAAAAACCCACAACTGAGAGCCATTGATCAGTTGACAGACAGATAATGTTATTTTGCTCTCAAAAAGCCTCAGAAGTAATGCGAGTGGCAGTTTTGAAAAACCCAAAACACATATTAAATAATTGAAGTATGTGATTACTGGTCTTAGCGCAATAGTTTGAAAAAACATATGGGTGGCACTCAGCTCACTTTAAAGGCAATAATAGAGAGTGAACCTTCTTTGTGTCCCTTAACACCACTAAAGCTGAACCTTTTTGCGAGAATGCTCTTAAACAAATCACTGTTTTGAAATGGTGTTCAAAGTGAATACAAAAAAAAAGAAATATCACGCCTGTAAAAAAAACAAGAGTATGATTCATTTACCAAGGGATCAGTCAACACAGAAACATCACTATCATTTGGCTCACTTTTTCACATGAAGGACACTAACTACATTTTTGCTGACAATTTTGGCTCTTTATTATGCTCTTTTCTGTGTACTATAGTTGTTTTTTTTTTTTCACCAACCCATGGGACATATGGTTTTGTAAACCTCTGTTAATACAACGAATAGCAGGAGACTTATTTTCTCTGTCCCCCTGATAGGATGAGGAACCAGGGGCAGAACTGTTGAAAGACAATGGAGCCAGTGCAAAGGTTATACTGCTGGATGTTTTGTTTGGGTTGGGTGATTCTGCTGGGCGCTGGGTTAGGGTTTGGGTGATTCTGTTGGGCGCTGGGTTAGGGTTTGGGTGATTCTGCGGGGCGTTGGGTTAGGGTTTGGGTGATTCTGCTGGGCGTTGGGTTAGGGTTTGGGTGACTCTGCGGGGCGTTGGGTTAGGGTTTGGGTGATTCTGCGGGGCGCTGGGTTAGGGTTTGGGTGATTCTGTTGGGCGCTGGGTTAGGGTTTGGGTGATTCTGCTGGGTTAGGGTTTGGGTGATTCTGCTGGGCGCTGGGTTAGGGTTTGGGTGATTCTGCTGGGCGCTGGGTTAGGGTTTGGGTGATTCTGCGGGGAGTTGGGTTAGGGTTTGGGTGATTCTGCTGGGCGCTGGGTTAGGGTTTGGGTGATTCTGCTGGGCGTTGGGTTAGGGTTTGGGTGATTCTGCTGGGCGTTGACCAGCTGTGAGACCTGGAGCCACAGAAAGAATCCATCGTCGGCTGGCAGCAGAGAGGGCGGACAAGGGCTGAGTTCTGCTGGAAGCAGGCTATACAATAGGAGGTGGGGGAGGAATGTGTACCGGAGGCCTAATTGACAACACAAACGATGGTGCACGACAACCAGGAGAGTGTGGGTCGAGACAAGCGCGGATATAAATTATTCATCTTTGGAGCTCTTGTTCCCAGCGCTGGGACACTAACAGAACATTACCCCGAATGACAGGCCACGCTCCAGTCCTCCAATCACACGCGCCAGCCTGCTGGCCCCAAAAACGCAGCTCCGCATGTCTCTTTCCAGGGAGACGGGAAGATGTAGGAGAAGCACAAGGCACATCAGATGAATGCCGGGGTCCACTAGGTTAATGTCCTCAATAAAGACAGCTAAGGGTGTTAGTCCTCATCGGGGCTTGCTTTTTCTTTCGCAGTGATAATTGGGCACCCTGAAGCTAGTTCTCTGTTCATGCGAAAAAGCGAGACCCTGGTGACCACTCCATCTTGTTTCACCCCCCCCCCCCCCCCCAGTCCATTCCTTCCTGGAGAGTGAAGAGCAGTGAGACAGAGGAGATAGGTCTTTTGATGGGGGAGGCAAAGCTACCCAAAGGGAGAACATCTAGTCCCCTCCTGCCAAAGGTTTGTAGAGTGAAAAGAGCTCCGCAGATGAGTGCCCGTCCTCTCTTCACGTCTCGTCAGCTCGTCCCCTGGAAGTTCTGCACTGCCTGGTCCAAGGGAAACCGGCAGGTAAACTTCACCACGTCTGTACACTTCTCAAAACCTTCCCTCTCCTTCAAACGTCACATTCATATTTAAAGGGATTCCCACAGTGGGAAACAGCAAGTGTTTCCTGACAGTGTTCTTCTGCTGATTAAATAACACCGCACATGCTGGTTTGCTTTCCTTACTGCAGACACCGGCCAGTCAGTGAACAACTAGATGGATCAGACTTTCTGTGCTGGTTCTGGACAACTTTGATCTAAACAAGTTCGGGCACAATCAGAGAATATCCAGCCCCCTCCCACAGCTTCCCGTAGGCCCGACCATCACCAGCCTTCAGCATTCACCTGCCTGGTGAGCTACAGACCAGGCAGCTGCAGGCCAAACTGAACACCCCGTCAGAGCATGGAGAAAGCCCCACTGCAGTCGACAGGGAATGGGAAATTGCTGATGGGAAATCTGACATCCTGGGTTAAAGTGGGTAGAAGTTTCTCACCCGGCCGTGTTCTTAAGTCATTGCAGCAGGGCTGAAAGAAGAAAAGGATGTGTCAGAGAGCAGAAGAAAAACCCACATCATGTCAAGCAGCTCGACAGGATGAAAAAAAAAAAAGGCAGAAAAGAAAATCTTCTGACTGGGTAGTAGGCAGCGTTGCCAAGGGAAGATACAAGGAGTTTACAGTGTAAAATGGTAAACTATGTGCTCTTCCTGCAAAGCACACACATAGTACAAACGGTACGAGGAGGTCCGGGCATGGCAATCTGGACCCAGAAGTCCTATACTCACATTTTAAGGGTCCAGGAAAACACAAATCATGACATGACTGCTAGGTTTAGCCCAAGGCCTAAGGGGGGATAGCAGAGTGCCCGGAAAAGGGGGTGACAGGGCTTTGTTAAAAATAGGAAAAGTGGCTGAAGGTTCTCCGATGACTCTAATTTATTAATTAAATGAGCGCACATTAACAGTCACGGCAGCAATTACCTATTTGCATAATCGTATAATATCTAAACAACAAATGAATTAAAGCTTTGAATTTGTTTGTGGTCTATGTTTGCGATTATATTTATTGTTCGTAATTGATTTGTATGTTATCTTCTAAGTAGCACTTGTCTTCGTGCCTACTTACAGTACTTCTCAATAGGGCTTGGTAGTTCGGCATCTGTTATTGCAACCCTTTAACTTTGGCACTTTTGTACGTCGCTCTGGAGAAGAGCGTCTGGTAAATGTTAATGGCATTAAGTGTTAAAAGACATCACAGTGGTCTCAGGGTCTCGAACTTCTCTCATTAAGCCATCTTGACTCCCCAGTTTGAGAAAACAAATTTAAAGGCTGCCGAATTAGGTCGGAGTCAGTCAACGAATTACAGTACAAATTACTGCATCTTCAAGAAACGCTACTTTGACTGGAAAAGTGAGAACCTTCTTGACAGCTTCTGGCCAATTAACTTTCTAAGTAGGTGGCGGGCTACAACAAGAACTTACAGAGGACAGGCTACTGTAATTAACCAGCAAATGATGAGGTTTCAAGTAGCCTACCCTATAAGAAGGTGAGAATATATTTTGAGTTCTGCATAAAAGTTACTTTGACGTATCCTGAGGTAAAAAAAAAAAAAAAAGCTAAAAAGGTCATTACACCTATAGCAAACTACAAGAAAGAAGCTGATGTCGCGCCTAAAGACTTTAAAAGATTAGGGATCAGGGAACAGAGTTACTTCTCAATAAATACAGAGAAACAATCATAGCATCAAACTTGTTTAAAACAAGCAGCAGCAGTTTGCAATCCTGCGTGTGGTCAGAGATTTGGTGAGTACCGTTAGACAATCAACTGTGAGAATTGTGAGTCGAGAATTATATTTAGGTAAGCAACCATGCAATCTCATTAATTTCTAAATGAAATACTGTCTCGTTAAATAACACCTCTCTGCTGATGCTTTAAAGATAATCTTTTCCCACATTTATTCAGTCCACGGTGTATCTAATTTTGTCATTCATGTGTACCGATGTGGTGCTATTAATA
>JAOVYW010032603.1:16352-28863 GCA_025775045.1 Hiodon tergisus
GCCTGAACCTCATTCATTTTCAGTTTAAAAACCCTCTGACGCTGATGATTGACAGGCATCCTGAAACACAGCACTGTCTTCCCCATCAATACAGTCGGACAACTGCAAACCGTCCTGTTAAAACACATTTAACTGAAGCTAGCCCTCGCTGTGTGAGAAAGAAATGCAAATTACCAGTCTCACAGTTTTATTCGTACGCCCGCGAAAGTCTGGAGGAAAACAAAAAAAAACCTTTCACAGCGCTACTGCATATGTTTAAAAGGCAGCTTTGGCATTCTTATTTATTCTTTTTTTTAATGATTTGGCAAAGACGGTAACAGAGAGAAGGTATTAAAACTACAGACTAAGCCTTGAAAAGTTTGTTTTTGTGCAGTCACTTCAAGAGTGACCTCAACTTCCAGAAATGAAAAAACAAAAACCCTGACTGCCACTTAGTCATTCTCGTGATGACTCACTTTAAGAGGCACGGCTGGTATCTGCTCCTTACAAGCCTTATTCACTGGTAAGGACTCCCTTTAAGAGGCACGGTTTCTCTCAGCCTGAGAAGCCGAAGTCATTTTCGTATTGCCTCCCTTTAAGAGGCGTGGTCGCTCTGAATTCTTGAGAATCCTTCCGCCTCAACGGGCGAGAGGAACGTATGTTGACATGAGGGTGGCAGCAAGGGAATAAAGCATGGTCTTTCTCAAGTCGTTCTTCTAGAATCCCAAAGAGGTCAAGAACTGTGTGCAAGATGTTCATCTTGAGCTCCGAAGTGCTTCTTCCATGTGTTGCAGAGAAACATGCGAACACCTGAGCCAAAAATAAACTGAGACACGTTAAAGTCGTTGTGTGCTACTTTCTGAGAGTTGGCTTGGGACAGGACACACTAGGAAGGAGACGTTAATGGCCTATACACAGGAAAGGAGCGCAGGAACAAAGTAGGTTGGTGATAACATTCAACATGAGACCTAACGAGGAGGCTATTTTTATTTGGCCGCTGTATAAAACTGAACGTAGACTGAGGTAGATTTCAGTTTTTGAGATTCTCTCCTTCCTGACACTTGCAGCTTCCTCGAGAGCACTGATAAAAGTGAATCCATCACAAACAAGAAATCACTTCAAGATCCAACTTTTTAATTTTATTTTTAATGCTGTATTAAAACATTGGAAATTGTGTCACCACGTTAGAAAACGCGAGCAATTATTTAAAAACTAACAGGATAAAAATCCCGCAAAATAGATAATTTATTTCTTCATTAATTATACATATGGATAATAAATCTGTCTAGGTTTAAATTTATTTCTAAGGCAGTCAGGTAAAGACATCAGTTCATTTATTTGCTAGTTGCATATAAACTCTTCAGTTTTGATGTCTGCTAATCATGTATGCTCATTAATGTGTAAATATGCAGGAACTTCTCATTAGTTTTGTGTACAAAAAGAGGCAAAATGCAGAACAGGTCAAGTTCATTTTCTATTCATCCTTTTTTTTGTGTTGAAGATGATTTAAAGAGGCATTATATTTCTTTTTTTGTAAACATTTTTCAGAATTTTTAATGTGGAACCGCTAACCTATTACAGGGTATTGAACTAATACAGTACTGAACTAAAACTTGTGCAGGGGCCTGTGTTTGGTTATCACAGGTAAAGGAGAAACGCGAAACTAAAATGTACATTGGCTGGGACCAAATTTTTGGCCACCCGCTAATCGCACTTCACATAACTATAATTTATAGCTTTTTCTTTTTACGAGTAAAGGAAATTAGGTACTTACAAAGTAAGTTACACAAAATTCTATTAAATACAATTTTAAATGCGATTAGCAGGTTTCCATGGTGTAAGATTGTTCCCCGCGACCCAAAATCTATCTGAAGAAAAGAATCAGAGAGGCAGAGCAAGACCAACACTAGGTGGACCGCAAGTGAACCGCATGATAAGGTAATTAATCATTTAATCACAGAGGATGGTCAGATTAATCTAATTTACCGTGAGTGCCGCTGCTCAATTATTTACACAAAACAGTGGAATCGGATGTCGGTTTTGTGTGTATTAGGTGGGGAGTGTCCAGTAGATAGAGACCAGACAACAGTGGGTCAGTTTTATAGCGATACACATGCATTCTCGGGCGTCCGGAGAGGATTGTCGGTTGTGAAACTGATTTGATTTGCACATGCTTGCATAGCCATAAGGAATTCGGAATTTTTAGATACGTACGTCGTGAGTTGTTAGTTAGCTGCCGGTGTTTATGAAATTGCCATTGTGGTAATTTTGTGGGGTGGACTGAGGGCCTGGTTCCGGATCCCACACTGCCTTACAGCTTAAGACACTGCCCTTATGCCAGATGAGCAATTTAAGTTCACTGTAGCTACGGGGCTAAGTCTGTTGTCGGGCCTAAAAAGGACGTAACAAACATTACCCGTACGAACATCAGTCTACACTTCATGGCAAACCTTTTACACTAAGGAATGAGACCCTGCATTCGGGAAACCTAAGAGCACGGTCGAGACCACATGTTGTAACGGAAAATTCATTTTTATAGTAATTTCCATTTTTATCAGATTTTTTACCGTGGGCTAGCCGCTCTAATAATTTCCGGCCCAATTTTTCCATCTTTTCCAACACCCCACCCCCCAAACTCAGAACAGATCTAGGACAAAAGGAACAAAACACTTCCTCTGCTCCCTACCCATCAGCCACCTGCATTAACCCATCAACTGAACTGATACGTCTTCTTTTGCTCCCCTGTCACTCACGCCAGAGGGCATCGATCAGCCAGCAGACAGACCATAATGTGCCCTTTATAAGTGCATATACAAAAACCCTCGCAACCAGCGCTGTTCTTCCATGTAAGTGAACCGGATGACAACAAATTTATAATAGAATACATTATAGAAATAATTCCAGCGAGCCGATATATTGGACCAGGTCTCTGGTGACAGAGAGAAAACACAAGCTTTCTTCGTCTTTCAGTCTCAATTTGTGTTACGCTGAAGACAGGGAGTAATTGCACTTTAAAAATCTTGTAATACGATTTGTCTGGCATTGCCCATTTTATTCTAAGCTGCCTCCTAATCGTTATAATCCTTTCAGATATGAAGATTATGTATCAGATGAAAAAACAAAAACAAAAAAAAAGATTTACAAATACATCACAACAAAACACAAAATCGGAACGTTTGGATGAAATGCGCATTCAAATCCCCAACGCATTTTGCACATCTGCTTGTTTTTTGTTTGCAGGTTTTACAAAATCTTTCGCTGTTTTTGTGTGGCATACGCTGCATCGGAAACGTGCAGAAGAAATGCATACGTTACACAGGTCTGAACGTTCACAAACACAATTCAATAAGCAATTCACTCATTGGCCCGACGTAAAAGAAGCAGTAATTCTGGCCTGTTGCCTGCATTCCTCTTCAAAGCATTCATAGCAGATAATTATTTGGCGGCCCTAATGCACCAACGCAATAAACAAACCCGTAAGCAGATGCTGAGGAATGCAGTTTGGATGGATGGGAGCACCTGGGATCAGCTCTTCCACGCAAGTAAATGCGACGAGCGCCTGGCCGTCTCTTCACCCAGAAGCCCGAACTGCTGTTACAAAATGCATGAAACGCCTTCTCAAAGTGATCTAATTGAACACCGTGTCCACATAGAGAAAGGGCATGCACCGGTCTTACACGATTTATGAAACGCAACGGGCAGCCAAGTCAATGCAGTCGCCCTCAGGAAGACGCTAGACTTTTTACCGAAGGCTGGCAGTGAACCTGAAGGTTCTCCCATGACTCTCATTGAGTAATCCGTGCATTTAATCTGTGCATTTATCACGGACACTAAATGGGTGATGCCAGTGGCACGTTCTCCCGTTCGGACTGCATGGGGGGCCTTGCCAGCGACTCCTAGACCCAGCTCTGCAGCTCCCATCAAAAGTACCAATATCGACGTAGTATCCGTAGCGCATATCGGGTAACACACTTAATTGTACACTGAAGCACCAGGCTTCCCTGTTAATCTCAGCGAGGATTGATGGAAAATGAGCTGGATTGGCTTCGGCTGACTAGGGGAGGCTCAAGTAAGAGCATTCTTAGGGTTACCCCCGATTTATTTGCCACGGCAGCATCCAACTGTCAAGTCTCAGCTGAGACAAGGAGTTGGACAGCTCCAGGTTCTAAAAGAAACCCGGTTTGTGCAGCTCTTTCCCTGGAACGTGATGGCCAAGATCTGGAACCTAAGAGTCTGTGACCTCTTCTCCAGTGTTTTGAACCAAACCACCAAGACGCAGAAAGTGCCAAGAATTAGTTATGCATTTTCTAGCATAAAATGTATTGAAACATAGGTAACAGACTTCTGGCAAAACCACTAGAAGAAACTTTCCTTCCTTTTCTCCTTGTAGCCAAGCATGCCTTCTGGACTAAACAACATTTGTTCTAAAACAGATTTTAATTATGACCTCAGCATTGTGCCGAGATTGTGATTAATGTAAACCGAATTAAGCCGTTATTTTGGCCCGGGATGTGAACCTAGTATGACAGCAGTAGATTGCTGAGGGGGTCTGAGTTGGATCATGTTACATTCAAGACAGGATTTATAAGCAGAGCCATTCAGTGGCAAATCAAGTGCTGCCCCAAAGCAACGACGTTATACATTCATCTGAGGAAATTAGGGAAATGAAGTGTTCGGAATTTAAACAAAATGATCTCAATTCAATATTGCACAAGCATCTATGACACTGAACTAAATACAGTGTAAAATGGAAAATAATCTAAAAACTGATACGTGATGGCTTGGAGCTCCAAGTGGGAAAATTAATTTCCATTTATGTCAATTGTGGGGGGGGTTTTAACCATGCAATTTAACAACAACAAAAAAAACGAATAAACGCAAAGGTGAAACCAAAAGTAACATTTTTCTGATTGTGTGAACACCAACTTAATTTTCTTCAGTTTTTTTCCCCCACCAAGTTTTCGTCGTAAAAGATGCAGTACTGTAAGATGTAAAAAATAAAATAAAAATGTCTGTTTTTGTAAGCACTGCTCGAGATGAGTTGAAATGTCAGTCTCCTGGAGACAACTGAAAATAATTTACAGATCTGGGGCAGAAAGAAAAAAAAATTATGATGCTACAAACTTTAAATAATTTTGTAATGGCACTTCAGTGAAAAGTGAACAGGACATCTCGAGGTGTTGGAAATTCGTCACAAAGAAATACTACCTCTTTTCAACTTAATTACACGCATTACTTTTCTGGTGAGCTCACTCTGTGCTTAAATACATTTCAGGTCAGAGTGTAGACGCTGGCTTTTATTTTCCTCTTCATCCAATTTCATCACACCTCTGTCGCCGTCTTTCTGAAAAGCGCTTGTCTGTACACCTAATTCTCTGAGCTTCCCAAGGCAATTAACTAAAGTAGAAAAGGACACAATTAATATCGTTAAACGCGGTTTTCGGAACATAGATAACTCATAGTGATGCTCAGGGACGAAAGGGATAGAAAAGTTGGCCTAGTTGCTGAATAACCCTACAGCAGAACCAACAGATGGCAAAGCAAGACGAGTCTGTTTTGGGCAAGTGGTTCCACAAAAAAAAAAATTATAATAATTAGCTGAGGGAAATAAGAATTATCGGATGATGGTGCCCTTCCCACCAATTATATTCACACACAGCTCTGACAGAGAGAGAGAGAGAGAGGAGGCACAGCACTATACCATTACCTGTGTAAATATATACATCTATTAGTCTTGCCTATGGAGACAGGCTTTTTCAAATGGGGTCAGGGGTACAGCGCAATATCCATCATACTGATTGAAACCATTATGTAACGTTCCCTCATCAAAAGAACGGTCCACGTGTGGGGACACACAATCATACACGGCTTTACATTATTCGAAAGTTCTTGAGGCTGAAAGATGGGCTTCTTATAAACATAAAACCGATTTTAGCATTGTCCGGTTCTCATCAAGTTTGTACCGTTCCAGAAGCATCGGGGAGAAAAAACGACCAGAAAATCTGATAAAATTATAGATTTTTTTGAGTCCAGTGTGTCTTCTAAGTGACCCGTTTTATTTTAAGTAACTGCAAATTGGTGCTGTGCATTTGTTTTAAGGTCAGAATTTAATGTAATTGCAACTCTGAATATCTAAACCACCGCATGGGCACTGCTCTGGAGGAACTCATTTCGTTGTCATTACCATTAATGCACCCAATTTGAGCGGTAAAGGAAGACTTGTTCTGCTGGTAAAAATGCACCTGTGTGAGGGAAGATATCAGGCCATAAACTACACACCTACCTGTTGAGCGATACCTAAAACGATAAAAGGCTTGCGATTGTGCAGTTAAAACACTGTGTTATCCATTAGTATGCTTTCCGACAGGCACTTTAGCAACTCTCTACCTACAGGTTCCGTGAGGCTCTGCATCAGAGGATCCAGCGTTTCCCTCTTACTGGCCTGCTGCACTGTATAATACACTTCCCCTTCTATAAACAGAGATGAAAGCATTAAAGCTACGTTTGGGAAGACCATCCTGTCATTTTAAACTCTGCAGGCCACGCAGCCTGTGCGTGAGGCTCAATGCTGATTTGAAGAGAGGTGCTGATGACCAAGCCTGCAGGTAGCGGGAAGCAGACACCAGGAGCTGGTTAGCGATAAGCTAAGAGCAGCCCTGCTGGTTTCAATTGTGCCCCGCTGCGGCGTTCGCGTGCTCAAAAATCGGCAAATGACATGGTCTGGATTCAAACCCACAAAATCCAGCACATAGGGTTCGGGCTGCACTCGGGCAGGAGTCACATGGGAGGCTAGTGAAATAGGATCATCCCAGAATGTTTGCCCAAAAAAAAAAAAAGATCCAAATAGCCTCTGGGAGAACTCCCTTTCCATCTGCAGTAATGTTTAGACTATTTTATGGTCAATTTCAGGTTGAATTTGATACACACATTTTTGTTTTTACATCTTTTGCATTGAAACCTTTATGAATTGCAGACTAAATTGTCTCTAAGGGATTACAGAAGACAACCCAAAACTTGTAATCCCCCAGAAAGAAATTTTTTTGGTAGGAGCTTTAGCATACTGGTGAATTTAAAAGAAAGATAAATTACTTTTGTTTGTTTTGACAATTTTAATAGTAATTCCTGTCAAATTAAATTCCTTTAAAACACATATAAACAAAAAGGGAAATATTACATTTGCCAAACTTGCTGCAGTTTATAGAGTTCTGAATTAGAACGGTCTTGCTCCGAATTCGGGGAGAGTTTGGGCCCTGTGCCGGGTTCATTAGAATGGAGGTGACAGAAAACCCGGAGGAGCTGTAAAACACGTCTCCCGTGTCGATCACACTCTGACCACATGACCAGCGCAATGAAACGGGACATCTTCCCCTTTTGCTGGCCAGCTGAGATCCCTCATCTCATTCACAGTGAGAACCTGCTCCTCACCAGTCCTACAGCTGAGCGAAATGACAAGCTCAGTCGATCACGCAGAGGATTAACTCCAACTGCAAATCTGTCTCTCCTGGCTCTCGACTTCCATCCTGGCCACGTGATCGCCCGGCCAACTGTCCAAAATTTCCAGTAAGTAACGTGGTCAATTAGCCAGTGTTTTATCCAGTTCAGCTAGACCACACGAAAATTGATGGAATAAATTATTTTAGTTTCATTCATTATTTTGAGTAGATATTTTTAACTCGGTAGGCACATTAGAAATCTCTCGTTGCCTATAAATTATACATACAACATATAATTATTCTAATGAAACCTGCAAAATTATCAAAGTTTTCAGAATGTGCTAATGTCTCTAAAAGAACAAATGGAAAAAGTTCCACATTTGTACTCTAAAAAAAAACTTTAAAAAAAAACCCATTTCAGATCTACATCATTAATTTTTTTTAATGAAAAAGAGGCTAATTATATCGACAACATTTTCTGATGCCTCTTATTTCTGTGATAGAAAAATCTGATCCAACATTATCTTAACAGTACCTGAGGGTTTAAATAAATGTTAGCAGAAGCAGCTTAATCCCATTTAAACATATTTAATGTCCTGTTGAGTAGAGCTTCTTCCAAAAAGAGCACTTTTCTGTTAATCTTTAAATCAGCTTTCACACTGTGGATTTTAACTGCTCAGTTATGCTTGCTATAAATACCTGGGGAAGAAAAAATACCAGAGCCTGTACATCTTAAGCAGGAGAAGGTTTTCATTACATGGAATTCTCTCGCCTGGTGTTTGTTCTTCCCCCCCCATGGTGAGAGCTAATTATTTTAAATATCAAAGTTGTTTCTAAACGGGGAGAACTTGCCACGAGTCCGAAAAATGGCACACAAAGGGTTGAGTAGTTTTTACTCATGCTTTCATGGTTGGTTTAAATAACTCAAGAGTAGACGGCTCCTCTCGTTAAACTACTTTGAGACGGCTGATACCTGAAACAGGGTCATTATTTTAAATTGAAATGTGCGTGATTTGTTAGAGCGAATCGTTCAAATGTTTGAGTGGCAAAAACGACTAAGTATTGAGATAAACAATTGTAACTATTCCATTACTGTTGCTATGGTCAGAGGTGATACTTTCAAAAACGCTACCAAATACTTTCGGGGGGAAAAAAGTACAAATGTGAGGGATTTGCAAGAACAGAAGCGCTATAAAGTAAGTGTCATTACTTCAATTTACAACTGACATTCATCATTCTAGTTTTAAGCACAAGCCCTCAAAATTAATAGGCCTAAAAAATAAATGTTTTATTACTTGATAGTGGTACTACAAGGGACAAAAGACAGACAAAAGACAAACTTTTTTTATACAAAACAGGTTAAAAACAAGAAAAGAAACACAATCGGAACAATTTAAAACTGGTTAAATAGCAACACTGGTGAGCCCATCACCTGCATCAATTAGCCAATCCGCAGGCGGCTGCTGTTGGCAAGCCTAAAAAGGACAGGATTAAAAAAATGTGGGCAGGTATGTTATACAATAACATTTTCTTTTTATGGAGAAAATCAGGTTTAAAACTTTTATCAGAATTTATCTTGTGAATATTACCTATTTAGATAAAAACACTTATGCTTCCTAGCTACAAGTGGACACAAAACCTCACCTCATCATTCCAGACTGTGCCCTGAATTTTTTTTAACTTTAAGCTAACATTTCAGCGCCAAAGCTTAGGCCAGGACCCACTCAAAATGTTAACAACCCACAAATGACATTTAATTAACTGGTGTTTGATAGTGTTTTCTCCAAGTTTATTATTCCTTATACCATAAAGAAAAGGCTACTAAATACAGTCATGCAAAGTGTGATTAGCGGATTGTCACGGTCAAGGTCCAGAAAAGAAGCGCTAGGTCCCGGTGCTAACATGTACTTGACAATGAAACAAACAAATGGCGATGACCCTCACATTCTCAGACACATCAACGACGACAGAATCTGCACTGACTAACAAAAAGCAAACTAATTAGCTACTAGCAAAACCAGCATGTAAATGGCTTTGCCATAAATAGGTAACAAATTAATTTCCTCTTACATATACATTATTGTTAGAGGACACCGACAACATTTAAATACACAAAACTATAAATCTGTAGTGCTCTGCAACTTCTGCTGAAACAGCATCAGCAGACTGGGAAGATTTACGGGGGTTGCACACCCCAAGTCTGCAGGGTCTAGGCCCAATAATCATTCCAACGACTATGGCAATTGGAAGCATACAAAAAAAAAATACAAAAACAATATTCCCTTAAGGTGTGTATAGTGTGCAGTGGAACTCAGAGAGACAGTGCAAGCTTTAAAAGTACTTAACTGAAACACAGGATGTAGTGTGTAGTTGCCTTGTCACAGGATGAGTAACAGTAGACTGCAGATGGCTGTGTAGTTGAACAAAATTAGCTGGGTAGGAACTTAATGACTGGGGGGTGGGGGGTGGTCAGAAAAAGTTCACAGATCTTGAAGCAATAACAAAATATCATAATCTGTCAGAAAAAATATGTAATGCCATTAATGTAGTAGTGACTCATAAATGTTCCAGCAAATACTGAATAACACAAGATCTTCCAAAGGGGAATAATATCAGCAGAGCGAAGAACGAACAGCACTGGTTTCTGCCCACGGTCGCCCGTCTTTTCCAGGGCAGCAAAGCAGAGCCGTATTCCCTGACAACTGTGCAAAAATAAAATAAAAAATAAACCGTAATCTTCCAGCCCCCTTCACTTAAATTAACACCAAACCCCCGTCTCTCCCGTGGTTGAACCGGATGTCATGGCCAATTCGGAATCAGGGCTGTGAGCTTTTCAGTCCTTTGAATATTGACTGTCAAACCTGCCAACTTCGCTGCAAATGTACCATCGCCATTGTTACGGCACAGCTGGAAAAATACACCGCATCTTTGCTGGCCTACACGGAACCACCAGTCGTGCAAATTATAAAACCGCTTATTTAAATTCCCGTCTTCAACACAAATGTGACGTACACCGACAGTCATGCACACTTCAGCAGGGAGTCGGACGTCCACATTCAGTGAAATCCTGTGGGTGGCAATACTGACACACTGTCAATCCACACCTCACGGTGCATTTGCGAAAAAAGGATTGTCATGCTTTGTGATGTGGGCCGCCCCCCCCCCAAACAAAACACAGATGCATATTCAAATTACTCTAGTTCCCTTCGCAAGAAACTCCTCTGAATAAGCAGCAACCCCAGAATACAAATTATTGTAGAGGCAGTGTTGGAAAGGATCCCAGTAGACACAAATTCTTATATTATTAATACATATACATAAACAAATAAATATAGGGCCAAACACAAAGCTAAAGTCAACAGGGAAGTGCTATTTTGGTCTCAGTTAAATTAGCAATATATACACGGTATTCCTGTTTAAAGACAGCAATAATCAATAAAGACCACCGTTTTTAATTAGCCACTTTATAAGAGTAGGACAGAGGAGGATAGCCCATATGTCCGCATTCTGTAGCTGGACAACCCGCCACAACTGAAATACACCCTCTGTCACTTTAAACAGCCGTTTGTTATGTTGCAAAAACATTGCTTCTTAAAGAGGACGTCTGATTGGCTGTGGTGCAACCACACCTATACGTAGATTGCTCGTTTAAGCCAAACCCTTTTAACTGTTGCATTGGCACTGGCTTCACCATAACATGCCGAGGAAAACTGCAACATCGGCTGGGCCACACCCTCACCTCGCCAGAGCCAGTGTCAGCCTAGCACCCAGCGCCTGTATCAGGACACAGCGCTACGATCACGAAAAAATAAAGCCTTTAAGATACAGGATGCACGACTATTCGCCGTAAAAATGTCTTCCTTGCCGTGTTATGGTGGAGACAGTGCAAACGCATGACACCATATTGACGGGAGTGAATGGAGATGACCAAGGTAAACACATCTTGTGATTGACATATGGCTAAAAGCTTTGCGATTAGGACGTTAATCCGAATAAACATTCCTGTTGATTGACTCGTTTTATCAGATCTACGGTAAAACTACAAAATAAGACACAATAATAATTGGCACCATGTAGAACAAAGTGAACAGTTTAATGTGCAAAATTTTGACAAATTGGACAAGGGATTAGGTCCACCAAGACTCATTGTATCTTCATATATAATAGATTTTAGAGTAATCTGTATTTAATTTACAGAGCAACTGTTGTTTCTACCCCCCCTTCACTTGAGTAAGACCAAAAGGCTCCAACGGTAATCTGGTTAGGTTTGTTTTGGTCCCAGTGCTAGGGTAAGCAGAACTACTAAAGCAGTCTTCCGTGATTTGTGAAGCATCTGGAGCTTATGGGGTGGTTGTTTAGAAATTTCTGCCATTTTGAGCAGCATCTGTTTCATAAAAGCCTGGTAATACTTGTTTTAGACGTGTTTGTCGAAATCAAACAAATAAAACAGACATTCTCCTGTGCAGAAAACACAATGGCTGATGTTCTGAAAGGCATTTTAACCCCACATTGGTGCATAATTTGGCACACTTCTTGAATGAGAGCGCAATTTACAGTTAATGTATAGTATTTTTGACAAGCTTAAGAAGAAAGAAAATGTACACAATTTTTTGCTTGTGACTTTACACACTTCAACACTTTTGAAGGCCTGTGTTTAGTGATTTGAAAAGGATGCAAATAGTTTTGAGCAGCAATAACAACAATAACAACTAAAAACGTGTAACATCTGTGGCAGGCGCCCGTCTCTAGGACACGGGTGGGAGGAGATCGGGCATGCCCGCTGGCACCTACTGGGTATCAAGGTAATTGCCAAACTATATTAATAGCACGCCGCTCCTCAGTAGGGGCCAGGGTTTGGGAGCAGACAGGTGGCGCGAGCGGAGGGACAACAGACCGGCTCGGTGGATGACGTGGGCAAACAGGGGAAGAGATGGAGAAAGGCAGACAAGGATGTAGTTTGTAGTCGATGTAGTTTCTTATTTTAGTTTGGTTGACATGGAAATTCTGCCCGATTGCTCCCACGGTTGGCATTTAGCCTGAACCCGGGTTCCTCTACAGCCGAACAAACCGAAAGAAACCGTTAGCTCGTTGAGTCACTA